>JAJQKJ010001995.1:0-84078 GCA_029574335.1 Rana kukunoris
GGCGGCCTTTATCAAAGCTCCACCAAAGACTAATCGAAGCCCTATTGAAGCTTCACCAAAGCTTCTCATTGAAGCCCCAACCAAAGCCCTACCATAGCCTCCTTGAAGCCCCACCAAAGCCCTATCAAAGCCTCATTGAAGCCCCACCAAAGCCCTACCAAAGCCTCATTGAAGCCCCACCAAAGCCACATTGAGGCCCCACCAAAACCCTACCAAAAGCCTCATTGAAGCCCCACCAAAGCCCTACCAAGGCCTCATTGAAGCCCCACCAAAGCCTCATTAAAGCCCCACCAAAGCCCTACCAAAGCCTCATTGAAGCCCCACCAAAGCCTCATTGAAGCCCCACCAAAGCCCTACCAAAGCCTCATTGAAGCCCCACCAAAGCCTCATTGAGGCCCCACCAAGCCCTACCAAAGCCTCATTGAAGCCCCACCAAAGCCTTACCAAGGCCTCTTTGAAGCCCCACCAAAGCCCTACCAAAGCCTCATTGAAGCCCCACCAAAGTCCTACCAAAGCCTCATTGAAGCCCCACCAAAGCCTCATTGAAGCCCCACCAAAGTCCTACCAAAGCCTCATTGAAGCCCCACCAAAGCCTCATCGAAGCACCAAGCAAAAACAAGGTGTAAACAGGATCTAACCATTTTATTTAGTGACGAGGGCTTTAACTGGTGTTCAGCCTGTCCAAAGCCATGTTTAAAGAGGAAGTAAACCCTCTTAAAAAAATCCTGAAAAAAAAAATCCCTGCAAGAGAAAGGCATAATGAGCTAGTATGCAAAGCATACTAGCTCTTTATGAATTACTTACCTGAGATCGAAGCCCCCGAAGCCATCTGGGATCACCTCCTCCACCACCGCCATCTCTCCTGGAGTGACTTCCAGGTATCTCTGCTCAGGCGCTGTGACTGGCCGGGAGCAGCGATGATGTCACTCCCATGCATGCGCGCGGGAGTCGGCAGTGAAGGCACGATCGGCTTCACTAGTGGCACACTCAGTGCACATGCGCCGTAGACACCGGTGCAGTCTTTTCTGCAAATATCTCCTTAACCGTGTAGGTTTAGGAGATATTTGTTTGCACCTACAGGTAAGTCTTAATCTAGACTTACCTGTAGGCCTAAGTGGTCAGTAAGGGTTTACAAGCACCTTATGTGTGTTGAAGCCGAAGCCCCAAGAGAGATTAGAGGTGGAGGGGCCCTTCATGGTTTTGCTACCTAAGACTTCAGCCCTGTGTAACAATGTAACGTTTCTCAGGAGTTTGGCTCGCTCTCAGATCGGCTCGTCTTCTGCGGCGCGCACGCACATTTCTCCCCTAAACTCCCTTCTGTGACTGAGCAGGTGGCGCTAAAATAATCCCCCCTGTACCCGCCCCGCCCCCCCAATAGACTCCATAGACATAGCACTGAATAATCTCCTGCCTCTTCAGCTATGCCAGGAATCTCACACCTTGAGGAGTTACCCTCGGCCATTGCAAGGTCCTCGCCATGACACTTCCGCCGGCCGGTGTCACTCTGTCACCGTGACTTGTTAGGGGGGGGGGGGGCGGAGACGGCTGTCTGTGTCAGCGCGGGGGGGAAGGGCGCTGGACGGGGACACTTTTAGCTGTTGGTTTAGAATGAAGTTAAATATAGATGGTGGTGCGACTGATTTATAAAAAGCGCACAGCGGCAATTTTTTTTTTCCCCCTAAAATAATAGCAGCAGATTCTGATTGGCCGCTGCAAAGTAAAGCAGATGATATGGAATCATTTTGAATAAAATTCCGGGCAGCTCAATTCACATTTAAGATTAATTCTAGGGCTGCGGCAAGGATGTCGCCTAAGAAAACGCAGAGCTGCGCTATTTCTTACTGATACTAGTGATAGGAGTTTACATCAATTATATAATACTTGTGGCTGCTGCAGAACCTCTTTGGTGGAAAAGATGGCAGAAATGGGTTCAGTCGCAATAGATTTGTGTGTTTGTCCTATCCGGTCAGCTTGGGGTGGGATCATTTAAAGCTGGATCTCAGGACAGTGTGGATGCATTTCTGCATGCGTGCTTTTGAAATGTTTTAGATGCATTCTTGTGCGTTTTTTATGCAATTTTGATGTGTCCCAAATGCATTTTTCCTGTTTTTTTTTCTTAATTTTCCTTGTTTTTTTTAATTTTGTATATATAATACATTCTGGTGCGTTTTTCTTATGCAATTTTGATGTGTCCCAAATGCGTTTTTTTCCTTTTTTTTTTTCTTCATTTTCCTTGTTGTTTTTTTTTTTATTTTATAATACATTCTGGTGCATTTGTTACGTGTTTATGTGTTTCAAATGCATTTTTCCTATTTATTTATTTTTATATTTTTTTATAAAATGTCCTTGTTTTTTTTTTTTAATATTGCATTCTGGCCCATTTTTGACACGTTTATGATTTTTTCCAATGCATTTTTCCTATTTATTTATTTTTATATTTTTTTTATAAACTGTCCTAGTTTTTTTTTTTAATATTGCATTCTGGTCCATTTTTGACACGTTTATGATTTTTTCCAAATGCGTTTTTCCTAAGAAAAAAAATAATTACATTTTTTTTTTCATTTTCCTTGCTTATTTCTTCCCAATATAATGCATTTTGATGCATTTTTGATGTGTTACAAATGTGTTCTTGTAGTTTTTTATTATTTTATGGTACTTATATAACCCTGTCAATTTGCTCAGCGCTTTACATATACATTGTACAATCACATCAGTCTCTGCCCTCAAGGAGCTTACAAATCTAAGGTCCCTAACTCACATTCATACATATGCATTTTTTATTTTTATTCGTTTTCTTAATTTTCCTTTTTTTTTTTTTTTTTATAATGCATTCTGGTGCATTTTTGATGCATTTATGATGTGTTCCATATGCGGTTTTTCCTTTTTTTATTTATTTGTTATTTTCTTAATTTTCCTTTTTTTTGTTTTTATACAGGATTTATATAGCGCTAACAGTTTGCACAGCACTTAATGCATCCTGGTGCATTTTTTACCGGTTTTATGATTTTTCCAAACGTGATTTTTCCTATATTTTTTATTTATTTTTTCCTTGCTTGCTTTTGTGTATAATGCATTCTGCTGCATTTTTTTCACGATTATGATGTGTTTCATGTGCGTTTTTTCCTATTTTTATTTTCTTTTCTCATTTATTTAGTTTTTTTTCCTTTTTTTTTTTGTATAATGCATTTTGCTGCATTTTTTTTCGCGATTATGATGTGTTTCGTGTGCGTTTTTTCCTATTTTTATTTTCTTATTTATTATATTTTTCCTTTTTTTTTGTGTGTATAATGCATTCTGCTGCATTTTTTTTCGCGATTATGATGTGTTTCATGTGCGTTTTTTTCTTTTTTTTTCTCATTTATTTTTATAATTTTTTTCTTAATTTTTCCTTTTTTTTATATATATATTGCATTCTGATGTATTTTTGATGTGTTTAGATGTTTTTTAATGCATCATTTTGCCGCATTACAGTAGAATAGAATTACTTGTAGAAAAAAATGCAGCATGGATTACAATGACAAAGTTCGCACCAGTGCAGTCAACAAAAGTTGACCAGGCCGCTTTTTTCTGCAAGGAACTGCACTGGAATGTGGCAAAACACATAAAAAATGCACTAAAACTTAATAAAGCAAAAAAAATAAATGCTGGAAGCTTGCACTGGAACGCATTGAAAAAGCATAAAAAAAACCTGAACTTTAAAAAGCGAGAAATGTATCCAGAAGGCGCCCGGACTGCGTTTGTGGTGTAAAGTTGATGTTTGTTGTGATGGGCGGGGGAGGGCACTATGGAGGCAGTGCGGGGGTCAGAGGTCGGGAACTATTTTCTGAGCCCCCCTCTGAGAGACTTTGGCAGCTGCTGCGTTCCCTCTGGAAGAGGAATGGTAGTCGGGATATCCCAGCGCTGCGCGGCGGTCGGTCACCTGACCAAACAAAACCTGCTGGAGAAACTTTCTGAAAACTTAATCTGTCTGTTCTATTGATAAGGGGGGGGGGGGATGGGGGCTCTGTGAGTCACATTTCTGTAGAAACTTTTTTTTATTTTTATTTTTTTTGCTGTTACTTTCTACTTTAAATACAATCAGGGATGGGAGGGGCCAAAATGCGGCATTTGCTTCTATAAGTATAGTGGGTGTTCCCAGACAGGCTGTATTTGCATGAAGACCTCCCAGGGTAACGCCCACATGTCATGCTGAGGCTTTATGATTGACAGGACTGGAATCCAATGAATGAAAGGGGCGGGCCAGGCTGGGGAGGAAAGGGCTAGATCGGGGGATCACATCAACATTATGATTGGATCTGTGAAACAGAACACCCCCCCCCCCCCCTCTTACATTGAATGTCAAGAGCCCCCCCTCCACCATCAGTCAGCACCCCCCACCCTCTTACATCACAGTACACCCCACCTTGTGCTGGGGGGGGGCTGGGAAGCAGAAAGTGCAGGGTCTGGAGGAGGAGCGGAGGAGGGCTGGAGTCAGCTCCTGGATTCTGCTAAATGCTGAGACCTGGGGAGGCAGAGACAAGGAGGCTAAATACTAAGACCTGGTAAGACGGAGACAAGGAGGCTGTACAGAGAGGCAAAGGGGCTGTAGGAGGAGTTTCGTCCTCCTCTCTGCTGTCGACTGTTGAGACAAGGTGGGGGTGGGGACAAGTGGATGCTGCGGCTGCACAGAGAGGCCTAGGGGCTGTAGGAGGAGTTTCTTCCCACTCTACGCTGCTGAGACAAGGTGGGGATGAAGACAAGTGGGTGCTGTGGCTTCATAGAGAGGTGCAGGGTCTATAGGAGGAGTTCCATCCTCCTCTCTGCTGCCAACTGCTGAGACAAGGTGGGGATGGAGACAAGGGGGTGCTGTGGCTACACAGAGAGGTACAGGCTCTGTAGGAGGAGTTCTGTCCTCCTCTCTGCTGCTGATTGCTGAGACAAGGTGGGGATGGAGACAAGGGGGTGCTGTGGCTACACAGAGAGGTACAGGCTCTGTAGGAGGAGTTCTGTCCTCCTCTCTGCTGCTGATTGCTGAGACAAGGTGGGGATGGAGACAAGGGGGTGCTGTGGCTACACAGAGAGGCGCAGGCTCTGTAGGAGGAGTTCTGTCCTCCTCTCTGTTGCCGACTACTGAGACAAGGTGGGGGGCAGGGACAAGAGGGCTGCCGCATCTGCAGGAGAGGTCAAAGGGCCGCATGAAATTGCCTGGTGGGCCGGCTTTGGTCTACGGGCCTTGTGTTTGACACATGTGGGCTAGATAATGTTGGATGTCCTCCAGCCAGGAAAACAAGATGGTCTCTAACGTGCTGCAGCTTCTAGCGCACACACACTGTAAATAGCTCCCCTATTTACACTTTATCCCTGAGCAATAAGATGGGTTTTGTTGGATTGGATGATTGGACCTGTGAGTATCCTATCCGGCGATTCCCCCCCCCCCCCCCCCCCCCGGGGTGGACGTCTCCTTTAATAAATGATTAGATGCTGGAGGTCCTTCCTGCGGTCTGGCATGCCTGTGTATGGAGCGCCTCTTTCTCCGCCTGGATTGATACATGGGATGTTATTTTAGATCCTTCCATGTGTGAACAATGCCGAGGGAACTTCTTTCTATTCCTTTTGACTTGTTGTTGCAAAAGTATTTCCTGACGGACAATGGGGAGGATTTACTAAAGGCAAATAGACTGAGCAAGTGCAACGTCTCCAGAGCTTAGCAAATGAGGGAGAGCTCTGCTGACTTCCATCATCCAATCACGTGCAAGTAAAAATGCTGGTTTTAATCTTCCCTGCATGTGATTGGGTGTTCATTGCAAAGTGAAGGTTTTCCTTATTTACTAAGCTCTGGAGCAACCGCAAAGTGCCCAGTCTATTTGCCTTTAGTAAATTCACCCCATTGTGTCCGGAGAAAGAATGTCACCCCTCAACAGCCAATCACATTGCAGCCTGCTCAATGAAGAGAAGCCTTCTGATTGGTTGGTGCATTCTCAGCGCATGCCACACTTCACACAGGTATTAAGAGCCGGTTCACTCCACATGCAGTCCAGTGCGCTTTTTATTTTCTGCATCAAAACCACATGCAAAGAAGGTTATATGGTTTTTTATGGCAGCAGAGTTCACGCCAGTGCCGGCAGTTTCAGAACGAAAAGTAGAACATGCCGCATTTTTCCTGCACTGGACTGGACTGGAACGCTGTAAAACGCATCAAGTGCTGCCCTCCCATTTTGATCAGATTTTCAGTGCGATTATGTAGTGTTCCTTGGATGTGATTTTCATATTCTAGAGGCCCAAAATCGCAGCGGAATCGCACCAAAGTGGTACAGGAACCTTTTTTCAAAAGTACGCCATGCGAAGTTGCATTGATGTGATTGGACATCATAAAAAAAACAAAGTGATTTCTATTGTTGTGCATCCTGTGCAGCTCAAGTCGCATCTGAAATCGCAACCAGTGTGGGCGGAGCATAAATAATACCAACATATTTTACAACTTTATTCTTTCTAACATTTTATTCTATTTTATTTATGTGTAACATTTTATTTTATTCTATTTATGTGTAACATTTAATTTTATTTTATGTGTAACATTTATTTTATTTTATTTTATTTATTTTATTTTATTTATGTAATATTTATTTTATTCTATTTGTTTATTTGTAACATTTTTTTTATTCTGTTTATTTGTAACATTTTATTTTATTCTATTTATGTGTAACATTTTATTTTATTTTATGTGTAACATTTATTTTATTTATTTTATTTTATTTTATTTTATTTATGTGTAACATTTATTTTATTTTATTTATGTGTAACATTTATTTTATTTATGTGTAACATTTAATTTATTTTATTTCTGTAACATTTGTTTTATTCTATCTATTTATTTTATTTTATTTATGTGTAACATTTATTTTATTTTATTTATGTGTAACATTTATTTTATTCTATTTATTTTATTTTATTTATGTGTAACATTTATTTTATTCTATTTTTTATTTATGTGTAACATTTATTTATTTTTTTTATTTTTTTATTTTATTTATGTGTAACGTCTATTTTATTCTATTTATTTATTTCATTTTATTTTATTTTATTTATGTGTAACATTTATTTTATTCTATTTATTTATTTTATGTGTAACATCTATTTTATTCTATTTATTTATTTCATTTTATTTTATTTATGTGTAACATCTATTTTATTCTATTTATTTATTTCATTTTATTTTATTTTATTTATGTGTAACATTTATTTTATTCTATTTATTTATTTTATTTTATTTTATTTATGTGTAACATTTATTTTATTCTATTTATTTTATTTTATTTTATTTATGTGTAATATTTACTTTTTTATTACAAATATCCTTCATCTGATATTTGTTTTTGTTTCTGTATAAGCCGCGTGTTGCTCTAAACATCTGATACATTGTTATATTTAAAGCTGAACTCCTGCCTTGTATAGATAGATGTACCGGCTCCTCCCCTTGCGCTGAAATAACTGATTCGGATTTCACTGCACACTGTGAGCTTCTCACGATTTGCATTAGAAGCTGCAGCAAGTCAGCTGAACTCTGACCTCACAATCTTTAAATGACACATATTCCTCAATTGCTACTTTGTAAAAGTATCTGGGACCTCATCACTGGTGCTGTACATAGCCTGTGCAGAAAGCAGAGCTGTGGGAGGGGCCCATCAGGCTCCACCCACTGCAGGCTGCCTATAGAAAACTGCAGGAGGGGGCGGAGACAAGACCAGTCACTCTGCACAAGGAGAGAGAGCAGCAGTGATCGGTCTTCATTACAGGAAAAGTCTCACACTGGATTACCGCACAGATCTGGAGGAAATACACAAATCACACCGAGATTTCTGGAAGAACACACATGAGGAATGGATTTGGATAATATTTGCTTATCCCGGAGTTCAGAACTCAATGCAGCTCTAATCATGAATACGTTAAACTGTTACTAAACCCACAACAGTAAAATCAGTGTGTATATGCAGTAAAGCATGCTTGTTATACTCACTGTGGGACCTAAGGGGGTTAATTCTCTGCATTGTGTAAAAAGGCTGTTTGATTCTGTCTTCTCTGATCCTCCCCCTTCTTCCACTGTCCCCAATCCATCTCCTGATAATACAGAACCTTGCAGTCACTCTGCACATGCTCGGTTTGGTGTGTGTTGCTAGAGAGTTTTTTTTTTGGGAGCGTGCATGTGAGCAATCAGCACTGCCCGGACAGAGGGTCAGGGGTCCTGCAGCCTTATAGGACAGTCAGAGGAGAATGAAAACTCCTCCTACAAGCTTTAACCTTATCATCACTTCATAAGACTGCTATATACTGCTGATGACGAAAGGTATTTAGCAGTTTATACTTACTAAGGCCCCTTTCACACTTGTCCTGCGACTTGGGACTTCCACTGCGATTTCCAATGAGTACCGTTCCAATATGTGCGACTTCAGATTAGTCCCTGTACTACTTTGCTCTGACTTTGATGCGAGTTGAGGTCCTTAGACCTCAAGTTTACACAGACATTCCCTGAAATTGCATCAAAATCGCGGCAAAATCACGCAAATTTGAAATTGCGGTTGTGTGAAAGGGGCCTAAATCTATTGCATTTCCATGTTCTGTGTGCTGTGGGAGACCAGATATAGTGAATACAGGTTCCAGGGTTTAGTAGAAGTACCGTTACCTGTCCTGGTGTCAGCCTCTTGCAGTTCCTGTACAGCAGAGCTCAGGCTTGGAGAGGGAGAAGCGGCACAAGGGGCCAGTCAGTTCATGTGCTAACAAGCATGCTGATAGGAAGAGGAAGCAGAGTGACAAAGAGATGAGCTCCTCAGTGCTTCTTCTTCACTGTCCAGTCGCTGGCTGGAGGCGGGTCCGGGATGACCTGGGCTCAGAGGAAGTGGGTTGAATATGCTGGCTAAGAGACTGAGGACATCTAGTGGAAGAAAAAAGTACTGCAGGGGAAATCTCTGGACGAGAGGTGACTATAATGGTGAATATTGCAGCAGACACGTTTTTTTTATCTATTTCTGTCCGGTTCTGCTGCTTCAAACGACCCCTTAGATTTCCTCGGAGATGGCGTTTTGGAGCATTTCTAGCGCTCTCGGCGGTCTTTTATGTGCGATGTGAGAGGGCGCAGCGGCGTTCTTCGGCGCTCTGTCCCCAGTTTGGGGTCGGTTGTGGACGATGAGAACATCTCCCCCCCCCCCATGTGACCTGCGGCTCCTTTGTCTGGATTTTGTGGAGTGGAGAGAGACGCCGCCGTCTCTAAGTTACTAAAAGCTCAGGCTGGTCTCTGTGTGGGGGGCAGGAAGGGGTCTCGTCTGTAAGAGCACAAAGGTTAGAACGCCGCCATCGCTCTGCAGATACACGCACCCCAATGTAGAGGAGCCGAGGGTGGAGGTGCGAGCGATCGGAATCCGGGGTATAAATATTTGTTTGTGGGCGTGTCTGATCTGCGCAAATCTTCTGCGTCCGATATCCGGATCTTCTGTGGAATGGATTCGATCGGGGAGTCGCGGTTGGATGAACCTTTCTCAGATATTTTTCCTCATCACTCATTGGACAGTTGGTGAGGCGGGATTATCACTGCACGACTTTCATTGTGAAAGTCACCCCAACCCTAAGCAGGGCCCCCAAACCTTGTAGTGTGGGGGGGGGGGGCACATTGTATGGTTATACAAATGTTTGGGGGCTGAAAAAAATCACCCTCAGAGTTCCCATTTTATATCTCAGTTCCCCCTTACATCAGAGTCCCCCCTTACTTTAGGGTCCCCATCAGAGTCCCCCTTACTTTAGGGTCCCCATCAGAGTCCCCCCTTAGTTTAGGGTCCCCATCAGAGTCCCCCCCTTAGTTTAGGGTCCCCATCAGAGTCCCCCCTTAGTTTAGGGTCCCCATCAGAGTCCCCCCTTACTTTAGGGTGCCCATCAGAGTCCCCCCTTACTTTAGGGTCCCCATCAGAGTCCCCCCTTACTTTAGGGTGCCCATCAGAGTCCCCCCTACGTAAGGGTCCCCATCAGAGTCCCCCCTACTTCAGGGTCCCCATCAGAGTCCCCCCTACTTCAGGGTCCCCATCAGAGTCCCCCCTACTTCAGGGTCCCCATCAGAGTCCCCCTACTTCAGGGTCCCCATCAGAGTCCCCCTACTTCAGGGTCCCCATCAGAGTCCCCCCTACTTCAGGGTCCCCATCAGAGTCCCCCTTACATCAGGGTCCCCATCAGAGTCCCCCCCTTACATCAGGGTCTCCATCAGGGTCCCCCCTTACATCAGGGTCCCCATCAGAGTCCCCCCCTTACATCAGGGTCCCCATCAGAGTCCCCCCCTTACATCAGGGTCCCCATCAGAGTCCCCCTTACATCAGGGTCCCCATCAGAGTCCCCCCCTTACATCAGGGTCCCCATCAGAGTCCCCCCCTTACATCAGGGTCCCCATCAGAGTCCCCCTTACATCAGGGTCCCTATCAGAGTCCCCCCTTACATCAGGGTCCCCATCAGAGACCCCCCCCCTTACATCAGGGTCCCCATCAGAGTCCCCCCCTTACATCAGGGTCCCCATCAGAGTCCCCCCTTACATTAGGGTCCCCATCAGAGTCCCCCCCTACATCAGGGTCCCCATCAGGGTCCCTATCAGAGCCCCCCCCTTTCTTCAGGGTCCCCATCAGAGTCCCCCCTACTTCAGGGTCCCCCCATCAGAGTCCCCGCTTACATCAGGGTCCCCATCAGAGTCCCCGCTTACATCAGGGTCCCCATCAGAGTCCCCCCTTACATCAGGGTCCCCATCAGAGCCCCCCCTTACATCAGGGTCCCCATCAGAGTCCCCCCCTACATCAGGGTCCCCATCAGAGCCCCCCCTTTCTTCAGGGTCCCCATCAGAGCCCCCCCCCTTTCTTCAGGGTCCCCATCAGAGTCCCCCTTATATCAGAATCCAGGCAAGCAGCTCTATCTGGGGGCAATGTTTAAGGGGGAGGATCCCCTGGAGCAAGGGGAGGAGCCAATCTGTTCACCTTTGTGATTTAGATGTGGTTCAAATTTGCAGCGAATTCGCTGTGATTTCACGCATCTAGTGTGAACTGACCTTAGTGTAGTCTAACATGTTTCTTATTCTTATACAAAGAACAAACAAATAAAGCTTTAGGCTCCGTTCACACCGGGGGGGGGGGGGGAGGAGATTGGAATCGTAAGTGGAATCACTGCGACAAGAAAAATGTCCGTTAAAAATTTAGAACCTGCTCTATTTTTTCTCGTCGTTTTTCACGTTGTGAAATACGGTCGTGTGTAGGCTTTAACGAGGGGGGAAAAAAACGCGCATGCTCAGAAGCAAGTTATGAGACGGGGGAAAGTTACATGATCAAGCCCAAAGGTTGGCGCCATTCGAATGGAACTTCCCTTTATAGTGCCGTTGTACGTGTTGTACGTCACCGCGCTTTGCTTGAGTGTTTTTTTTTATCACGATCGTGTGTGGGCAAGGCCAGCTTAACAAGAATCATGTTGAGAAAAACTATTTTTTTTAATGACGTGAAATAAGCCGCAACGTAAAATATTTGATTTTGGGTGTAATATCGCTGTAAATTTGCATTGACGTATAATATTTCATTCTGGTCGAGGGGGGGGGGGGGTGGCCAAAAGCCGTCATTAATAAACCAGTAAGCGACGTCATCACGTCGTTTCGCCTCCTCTCTGCAGAGCTCTGAAAAGTATAACGTTTTTATTTATTTTTTATTTATTTTTATTTATTTTTTCGGAATAGTCGAGCCGAAGCAAAATAACAAACAAAAAGTAAGCAATGTATAATTTTTTTCCCTCCCCCTCCCCCTCTGCTTGCTAAACCGGGATTGTTGCGCTGCCTTTCCTGTTTGCTCAGAGCCGAAGCCCAAGTGGCTGAACAAAGGTATTCTGTTTGATCCGCACAATCCGAATCTCTCTCTGTATTGATCCCTTTGAGTGAGCTGATGGGTTATACCGCGGTAAACAAAGCCAAATGTCATCCGGCAATCACCTGCTTTTATCATGCCAGTATTTAGGCCATGCTGTAAATAAAATCTATGTTTTGCCTGTAGGCTTGGTTTGGCTGCAGCACTGTGGAGTTTTTATTTTTTTTCCACTTATCCCCCCCCCCCCAACCTTCTTACATAACCCTTTCTTTTCCGTAGCGGCGGCGGCGTCTCTCCTTAATGCGTTTCCTTTCTATTTCAGGAGAGCGGCCCGTGAGAGGAAATGGATTTTGGGCAAGATGCCTAAAGGCGCTAATAATTGAAGCTTGGGGGGGTGGGGGGGGGGATGTACGTAAAGCCGGTGTGACTGTATTTACATAGAAAAAGCAGATGGCGGCCGGCGTCATGAGCCGCGTTCTGAATACAGTGGGAAATTGGCGGTGGACGGGATGCATTGTAAAAAAATGAAATAGACTTTTAAATAACTTTTTGTTTTTTTGTGAGGAGTAATTCGTATTGGTGTGTGTTATGGGTGCGCACGCGTGACGGCAGATGAGGAAAGGGAAAGGACGACATGTCATGTTCCAGCAAAACCGCTTGAGTGTGAAGGAAAGTCAAAGCGGCTTCAGCCCTTGACTCCTCCTTGTCCATTGCCACTAAGGTGTTTCGTCCCACCCACAGGGTTTAGTCATAGGGGTGAAGCATAATGCCCCATCCCTGGTGTCAGTGGGAGGAAAAGAGCCTCATTATTGGCGTCTATTGGAGGTATAGTGCCCCATCATTGGTGTTAGTAGTAGGAATAGTGCCCCATCATTGGTGTCAGTATGAGGAATAGTGCCCCATCATTGATGTCAGTGGAAGAAATAGTGCCTCATTATTGGTGTCTTTTGGAGGTATAGTGCCCCAGCATTGGTGTCAGTAGAAGGAATAGTGCCGCATCATTGGTGTCAGTGGAAGGAATAGTTCCCCATCATTGGTATCAGTAGGAGGAATAGTTCCCCATCATTGGTATCAGTAGGAGGAACAGTTCCCCATCATTGGTGTCAGTGGAAAAAAATTGTGTCCCATCATTGATGCCAGCAGAAGGTATAGTTCCCCATTGGTGTCAGTGGGAGGAATAGTGTCCCATCATCGATGCCAGCAGAAGGTATAGTTCCCTATTGGTGTCAGTAAAAAGGAATAGTTCCCCATCATTGGTGTCAGTGGAAGGTATAGTTCCCCATTGGTGTCAGTGGGAGAAATAGTGTCCCATCATTGGTGTCAGTGGAAGGAATAGTTCCCCAATGGGTTTCAGTGGGAGGAGAAGTTCCCCATTGGCGTCAGTGGGAGAAATAGTGTCCCATCCTTGATGCCAGTGGAAGGTATAGTTCCCCATCTTTGATGTCAGTGGAAGGTATAGTTCCCCCATCATTGATGTCAGTGGAAGGTATAGTTTCCCATCATTGATGTCAGTGGAAGGTATAGTTCCCCATCATTGATGCTAGTGGATGGTATAGTTCCCCATCATTGATGTCAGTGGAAGGTATAGTTCCCCATCATTGATGTCAGTGGAAGGTATAGTTCCCCATAATTGATGTCAGTGGAAGGTATAGTTCCCCATCATTGGTTTCAGTAGGAGGAATAGTTCACCATTGCTGTCAGTGGGAGAAATAGTGTCCCATCATGGATGCCAGTGGAATGTATACTTCCCCATCATTGGTGTCAGTGGAAGGTATAGTTACCCATTGGTGTCAGTGGAAGGAATAGTTCCCCATTGGTGTCAGTGGAAGGTATAGTTCCCCATTAGTGTCAGTGGAAGGTATAGTTCCCCATTAGTGTCAGTGGAAGGTATAGTTCCCCATTGGTGTCAGTGGAAGGTATAGTTCCCCATTGGTGTCAGTGGAAGGTATAGTTCCCCATTGGTGTCAGTGGAAGGTATAGTTCCCCATTGGTGTCAGTGGAAGGTATAGTTCCCCATTGGTGTCAGTGGAAGGTATAGTTCCCCATTAGTGTCAGTGGAAGGTATAGTTCCCCATTGGTGTCAGTGGAAGTTATAGTTACCCATTGGTGTCAGTAGGAGGAATAGTACCCCAAAGTCTGGATAAAGGAAAGCAAAGGGCCACATATCTCTGTACTAGATCATCAGCCACCATTGAACTTCTTGAAGAGGAACCTCCTCGGGTGTCACAATCCGTAATGGATGGAGTATGGTGGTCAGTATGGTGGTCAGACATAGTTTTTTTGCTTTGGCTGGGAGATCAGAGGATGACAAGGACAGTCTAAAAAACTCTGAAATGGTTGCCATCGGAAGTTGCCGTTTTTCGGTCATGACAGGTTTCCGGTAATTGCAATTATACAATTATACTCTGAAAATCTGCAGCCGATAAATAATACAAATGGAGCTCTTCCCATTGATCGGATCATGGTAATAATTTCGGCATATGAGGGGATAGGCGGGCCTTTCCTGTAATCACATCCATCTGCGCACCTTGGGGTGCCGCTGGGCCGCGTCTGAAAATATCTTTTGGCACACGGGGAACATTGCGGAAATTATAAGCAGACATCATTTTATTAATGTTTATGGTAGAACACACAGCAGGGTCCTATGATGACGTTCTGACTAGGGGCCCCAGCTGTGCAAAATGGGGCCCCAAATGTTATCATTTTTTTAAAGCAGACGTGATGTTGATTATAGAAGGCTTCATTGGAGTGATATCTGTGATCGGCACACTTCCAATCCTCATCTGTTATATGACACTGTGATTGTTAGGGCTCATTCTCATAGACAGTAGTTCTAGGAGGCCATGTGAAAAGCAGTTAACAGTGGATCATTTTTCAGAGAGCAGTTGACAGGCGTCTGGGAGGCGATGTCCCCTCCATACCCGCTGTTAAAATGCCAAACCAATGCGTCACAACCGTATGCGATGCGTGCTGCTGCCGCGAGGACCTGTTAACTCTGGGTTATGTTCCCGCAGTGGTACTGTCCACCAAATAAGACAAGTGTTTACATTTTGCTAGTGTTCCACCCATCCCATGTCTCTGTGCCCCCCTTATCCCATGTCTCTGTGCCCCCCTTATCCCATGTCTCTGTGCCCCCCTTATCCCATGTCTCTGTGTCCCCCTTATCCCATGTCTCTGTGCCCCCCTTATCCCATGTCTCTGTGTTCCCCCCATCCCATGTCTCTATGTCCCCCTTATCCCATGTCTCTGTGTCCCCCTTATCCCATGTCTCTGTGTTCCCCCCCATCCCATGTCTCTATGTCCCCCTTATCCCATGTCTCTGTGCCCCCCTTATCCCATGTCTCTGTGCCCCCCTTATCCCATGTCTCTGTGTCCCCCTTATCCCATGTCTCTGTGCCCCCCTTATCCCATGTCTCTGTGTTCCCCCCCATCCCATGTCTCTATGTCCCCCTTATCCCATGTCTCTGTGTCCCCCTTATCCCATGTCTCTGTGTTCCCCCCCATCCATGTCTCTATGTCCCCCTTATCCCATGTCTCTGTGTCCCCCTTATCCCATGTCTCTGTGTTCCCCCCCCATCCCATGTCTCTGTGTTCCCCCCCATCCCATGTCTCTGTGTTCCCCCCATCCCATGTCTCTGTGTTTCCCCCGTCCCATGTCTCTGTGTTCCCCCCCATCCTATGTCTCTGTGTTCCCCCCATCCTATGTCCCTGTGTTCCCCTTATCCTATGTCTCTGTGTCCCCCTTATCCTATGTCTCTGTGTTCCCCCCGTTCCATGTCTCTGTGTTCCCCCCTTATCCCATGTCTCTGCGTTCCCCTTATCCCATGTCTCTGTGTTCCCCCCCATCCCATGTCTCTGTGTTCCCCCCATCCCATGTCTCTGTGTTCCCCCCGTCCCATGTCTCTGTGTTCCCCCCCATCACATGTCCCTGTGTTCCCCTTATCCCATGTCTCTGTGTCCCCCTTATCCTATGTCTCTGTGTTCCCCCCGTTCCATGTCTCTGTGTCCCCCTTATCCCATGTCTCTGTGTCCCCCTTATCCTATGTCTCTGCGTTCCCCCCCCATCTCATGTCTCTGTGTTTCCCTACCCCAGTTCTCTGTTTCCCCCCCATTCCTGGTCTCTGTGTTTCCCCCCCATTCCTGGTCTTTGTGTTTCCCCCCCATCCCAGGTCTCTGTGTTCCCCCCCCCCCCCCATCCCAGGTCTCTGTGTATCCCCCCCCCCATCCCATGTCTCTGTGCACCCCCCATCCCATGTGATTTAATAAATTAAGTGAATACGCACATCATTTTTTGTGTGAGTGAGAATTCTCAACTCCTTTAGTAAATTGGCCTGTGTGTGTTCATCTGTGCAATGATAGTTCAGTAAGACAGTGATGTGTGGTGCAGGAGGTGGCTTGTACAGTCAGTAGGTAGGTTATCTGTGTAGGATGGTGTCACCGTGGCCCCGGGTCACAGTTCAGTTTATATATAGTCCGGGATGGATATGAAGGTGGCTGGAGAGCACAGCTGATGAGTGACGTCAGTGTGTTTTATGACCGGAGGAGCTCGCTATCATTTATGGGCTCATCTCGCAGTCAGGTGAAGATCTCGGACTTTGGCTGGAAGGAGGTTAATTGGGCTTTCCCTCGCCAAGTCAGTCAATAAACAAGTCTGGGGTGGAGGGAAAGGGTGGGGGAGCAGAAAAACATCTCATAGGTGGATGATGACATCACAGTGGAGCTTTCCCCATGAGACCAGCAGGCTTTCATATACTTCTCTGTGTTGTTTAGCTTTACTTTCTCGGTACTTTAGCTTTTAGCACTGCGATCCCTTCACCCCTAAACTTATTTCCTTAAAATACATTTTTACCTCCTGAAACCCCAACCTGACCTTAACCCTTAATACTAACATAACCCATAAAGTGCACCCTTAACCCTTGACCTCTCCCTCCTCAGCCCACAGCACCATTGTGACACAATTGTGACCACCATAGTTGGGAGGCACCATTGTGACCACCATAGTTGGGAGGCACCATTGTGACACCATTGTGACCACCATAGTTGGGAGGCACCATTGTGACCACCATAGTTGGGAGGCACCATTGTGACACCATTGTGACCACCATAGTTGGGAGGCACCATTGTGACACCATTGTGACCACCATAGTTGGAAGGCACCATTGTGACACCATTGTGACCACCATAGTTGGAAGGCACCATTGTGACCACCATAGTTGGGAGGCACCATTGTGACCACCATAGTTGGGAGGCACCATTGTGACACCATTGTGACCACCATAGTTGGGAGGTACCATTGTGACACCATTGTGACCACCATAGTTGGGAGGTACCATTGTGACACCATTGTGACCACCATAGTTGGGAGGTACCATTGTGACACCATTGTGACCACCATAGTTGGGAGGTACCATTGTGACACCATTGTGATCTTGTGAATATTGTCCCATCATTGGTCTCAGCGGGAGGAATATTGTCCAACTGTTTGGGTCAGTGGCAGAAATTATGCCCCACTATTGGGTGTCATTGGCAGGAACTTGCCCCTTTGGTAATGTCAGTGAGAGGAATAGTGCCCCAAGGGCCAGATAAAGGCAAGCAAAGGGCCACAGTTTGGAAACCACTGTACTAGACATTTGCAGTCTCTTGTGTTGTCTTTTGTAATGTGTAAACATGTGAGGTAGGGACCTTAGATTGTAAGCTCAGTGGGTGACCGGGAATGACAGTATGTAAAGCGCCACATGAATTGTTGGCGATATATACATTTCCGTATTAAATAAATGATAAAATTCTTCTCCCGCCAGCAGATAATTGCACAGGTTTCGCTTTTTTGCATCAGATGAACTAGTGTTTTAGGTGTAGTGCCCTCTTTAATATTAATTTGATACCTAATTAATCCGCGTGTAGCCGGGGGCGGCATGTGATTTGGCCTCCCTGCGCCCGGTCGCTCGGGATGGCATAATTAGTGAGACCAGGACGCTCATGTTAATGTAAAAATGGAGTTAGCGGGTCAGGTGGCAGCGCAGGCTGGTGGGGGGGCAGAATAAAGTAGGTGATATCCTCCATCGCCATCAATGGCATTTGTGCACGGTTAGTATCAATCCTGATTGATAGGATTGGCAAATGATTGACTCTGAATCATTATTTTTTGATGAAGACACCCGACCCCCTCTTCCCCCCTCCCCGACCCGGCTGCTAGTTCAGCACAAGCCATGGGAGGGGAGCGCTCCTATCTACATGACACAGGCGTGAGTCACGCTGTCACTGGGAGCTCAGGTACGCGTTATCACGGAGAAGGGCGTCAGTGAGGTCACCCCGGTGCTAATTATCTGTTTGCTTTGGGATGCTGAGAGCGAGAATGGCCACCGGCCCAGGAAAACTCCCTCTGCCCTTTGCCCCGTATTGTAACAACGTCCTTTGCTCTGTCCTTCCGAAAGGAACTTGGTCCAAAGGATTAAATAAAAGCAGCACATCCAAGGGCTTTGTTTATAAACAGATCAGTGTGTACGGCTTTGTGTAATTAGGTTCTGTTTTGAGAATAACACAAATATACATTTTCACAAAGTCTGCTTCTTCAGTGTTTTTGGATCTTTTTGTCCGATGTTACTGTGATATACTGAAGTATAATTACAAGCATTTCATAAGAGTCTAATGGCCCGTACACACGAAAAATGTCGTCCGAGGAAGAATCGTACGATAATCGGATCGTTTGTATAGAGCTTTCGAGAACCGATCATGACAGTTCATCCGATATTATTTTATCGGACATGCGCGGAAATTTTCCTCGTACGATACCAGATCGTACGATTTTCGTTTAGTCACTACAGTTGTCGTTCGAAAATACAATACGGGCCAGATTCTCAAAACAGTTACGTATCTCCAGATACGCCGCCGTAATTCCAAATCTGCGCCGGCGTATGTTTACGCCGATTCTCAAACGCAAATACGTTAAAAAAATAGGCTTCTTCCGCCGACGTAACTAGCCTTCGCCGCCGTATAATTGTGTGCAATTATACGCTGGCCGCTAGGTGGCGCTTCCGTCGATTGAATATGCAAATGAGCGAGATACGCTGATTCCCGAACGTAATTGCTCCAGGTCGTCGTATTTTATGTTGTTTGCGTAAGCGTAAAGTTACCCCTGATATATGAGGGGTAACTTTGTGTACGCAATGTTAAGTATGGACGTAGATTTTTACGTCGTTTGCGTAAATTGTTCGCAAATAGGGAATTGCGTAAGTTACGTTCACGTCGAAACCAATGTATTTGCGGCGTAATTTGGAGCATGCGCACTGGGATACGTCCACGGACGGCGCATGCGCAGTTAAAAAAAAATGTCAAAAACGTGGGGTCACGATTCTTTTTCATAAAACACGCCCACCTCATCCACATTTGAATTACCCGGGCTTACGCCAGGCCATTTACGCTACGCCGCCGTAACTTAGGACGCAAGTGCTTTGAGAATACGGCACTTGCGTCCAGAGTTGCGGCGGCTTGGGGAAATAGGATACGCTACGCCCCGCTCGTACTAACGCCACCGTACGAGAATCTAGCCCTATAAATACATTACAACACATGACATCACTTCCATTTATTTTTTTCTGTCGTATGAGAATTTTCGTGACTTTAATAACCTATTTCATTTCTACTTGTGACTATTAAGCAAAACAAGTCGTACGATCTGTCGTACTATATTCGGATCATGTGTATGGGGGATAAGGCTTCATGTACACGGGACATTTTTACAACCTCTCCTGAAAGATTTACTGTATTTATTTGTGTATAACACTCACTTTTTTACAACGAAAATAGTGGGTAAACTGTGCCTGCGTGTTATACGCAGGGGGCTGTGGATGTTTTTTTTCCTGAAACTTCCCTATAAAAGTTGGGGTGCGTGTTATACGCCTGTGCTTGTTATACACCGATAAATACGGTAACTTGATAGATAGTAACCCATGTTTAAAACGTCCGTTTTGCCATGTTTACATGCTGCGTTTAGCTGCGTTTGCGTTTAGAAGCGTCTATAAACGCCTTTGTATGAAACGGTGTTAAACACAGGTTTAGCTGCGTTTAGATGCGTTTAGCATCTGAAACGTTGAAAACTTCCGCATCTGAACTCATTTTTTTTCCTTCAACAAAGGCCTATAAACGCAACTGCCTAAAAATGATAGTAAACAAACCTGTGTACATGGTCACATAGGATAACATTGAATGAGTTCAGGGGCTGTTGAAAAAAGTGTCCGACTGCCTCTGAGGCCGCGTACACACGCCCGGTTTCCTCGGCAGAATTCAGCAAGAAACTCGATGGTAGATGTATTCTGCCGAGGAAACCGGTCATGTGTACACTTTTCGCTGAGAAACCCGTCGAGGAACTCGTCAAGCCAAAAAGAGAGCATGTTTTCTATTTCCTGGATGGGCAATGGGTAAATTTGTCTCGAACAAGTTTTTTGAGTGCCAAACAAGGAACTCGACGGGGAAAACGATATGTTTCGCCCGACAAAATTTTTCGGTCGTGTGTACACCGCCTGAATGTCCGTTTAGCAGCGTCCTGTGTACATGGTGCCAAAGGCTTGACTTTAAAATGATACAAAGAGTCAATATTTGCAGTGCTGACCCTTCTTTTTTAAGACCTCTGCATTTCTCGCCGGCATGCTGTCAATCAACTTCTGGGCCACATCCTGACTGATGGAAGCCCATTCTTGCATAATCAATGCTTGGAGTTTGTCAGAATTTGTGGGTTTTTTTGTTCCTCTGGAGGATTGACCACAAGTTATCAATGGGATTAAGGTCTGGGTAGTTTCTTGGCCATGGACCCAAAATGTCGATGTTTTGTTCTCCAAGCCACTTAGTTATTACTTTTGTCATATGGCAAGGAGCTCCATCATGCTGGAAAAGGCATTGTTCCTCACCAAACAGTTCTTGGATGGTTGCACTGGCGTAGCGTGGGGGGGGGGGGGGGGGGCAGGAGGTGCTGTGGCCCCGGGCGCAACATTTAGGGGGGCGAAATTTAGGGGGGGCGAAATTCCATGCGGCTTGCCTCCTAATTTTTATTTCCTGTGTCCCCGGATCTCTGGCCGCCATGTTTAATGTCTGGCGCCCTGTGATTGGGTGTATGGGGGTCATGTGTGGCGTGGGGCTGGCCAATCCGCGATCCGCACATGACCCCCATACACCCAATCAGAGTGCGCCGGGAAACATTGAACATGGCGGCGGGAAACAAGCACAGGAAAGGAACCCGCTGTCTCCTCCCCCGCCTGTCTCTGTGGTGCAGCTCTGTGTGTGGAGCGGGGCTCGGTGGAGATATGACTGGAGCATGGATGTTTTCTGTGGATGACGCTGCCTGGCGGGGACTCTAACACTCGAGGCGAGCACAGTGGAGGGGCGACTCGGCTCAGCAGAGATGGGACTAGGAGCATGGATTGAGGTGCAGCGACTAACACCATGGAGCGCGCTGTGGGTGGATGGCGCTGGCGGGGAGTCCAACAGAGACAGAGGTAAGGAGGACTGAGAGGATGGATTTGCACACAGCTGTGGGGAGGGGGGTGTGAGTAGTACAGGAAGTAGGACGCAGACTGTAGATGTTGAGGGTCAGTGTATGTTTTGGGGCGTCAGTGTATGTGTTGGGGGTCAGTGTAGCTGTCGGGTAGGTGTCGGGGGTCAGTGTAGGTGTCGGGGGTCAGATAGGTCACATGTTCAAAAAATGGAGAGTGCAGCGCCTATGTGGTTAAAACCATGTTTCAAATAAATGTTATACCTTGAAATGTAAACAAATGATATGTGAAAAATGTATTAAAAGGAAAACTAATGCAGAGTCCAAAAAGAACACAACATAGTCCGTGAAGAGTTAATTCCAAAAGCAAATCCGTGAAGGGTTAACTCCCAAAAAGACACATTGCTTGCCAAGAAAGTGAAGATAGAGTTCTGTGAATAAGTCCCAAAATTCTCTGGAAATACCCTGGTTTATTTTGGGACTTATTATTCACCAAACTTTATCTTCACTTTCTTGGCAAGCAATGTGTCTTTTTGGGATTAACTCTTCACGGATTATGTTGTGTTCTTTTTGGACTCTGCATTCGTTTTTCCTTTTAATACATTTTTCACATATGATTTGTTTACATTTCAAGGTATAACATTTATTTAAACATGGTTTTAACCACATAAGCGCTGCACTCTTTCCATTTTTTGAGATCTATCCTAAGTTTTTTTTTTTTTGTAGTGTACTTAAGTGCCAGCTGCTTTCTTATACACGTTATCATAATTTTTTTATTATCTTCTTAAATTAGCGCAGCGTTTGCCTTAGGGCTTCTTTTTTTTTTTTTTAGTGTAGTGGCCAGGAAGTGCAAAAAGTCTGCAGGTTAGGGGGGGGGGGGGGGGCGCAAATTTCTTGCCTTGCCCCGGGCGCTGACAACCCTAGCTACGCCACTGGATGGTTGGTAAAAGTTGCTCTCAGAGAAAGTTTTTGTACCATTCTTTATACATGGCTGTGTTCTTAGGTAAGATTGTGAATGAGCCTACTCCCTTGGCTGAGAAGCAACGCAACACATGAATGGTTTTATGCCTTTGTACACATAATCTGTTTTCCCGGCGGTAAAAAGTCCGCCGGGAAAACCAAGGGGAAAACTGAGAACCTGCTCGGTAGCATTATCCCCCTACACATGGCCAGTTTTCCTGGCAGGAAAACTGCCACGAGAGCTTTGGCCAGGAATCCCGGCCGTGTGTATGCTCCATCGCAGTGTTTCCCATAGGAAAACTGCCGGGAAAATGACCGCCGGGAATCCTGGCAGGAAAAAAGAAAACATGTTCTCATTTTTCCCGCTAGGATTCCCGGCGGTTTTCTTGTTGGGAACACTGCCATGGAGCATACACATGGTCAGGCCCCGTACACACGTCCGAGAACCTCGTCGGGCTAAACCCATCGTTCCTCCCGACGAGGTTCCCGATGAGCGGTCGGAAAAGCTTGTCGAGCCAAAGTCCTCATTGAACAACGAGGAAAAAGAGAGCGTGCTCGCTTTTTTGGCTCGACGAGCTTCCCGACGGGACGCTCGTCGGAAGTGTACACACGTTCGAGCTTCTCGCCAGAATATGTCCCCCAGCGAGCTTCTCGCTGGATTCTGCTGAGAAGCTCGGTCGTGTGTACGCCGCCTCAGTTTTCCCGGCCAAAAGCTGTCACCGCAGTTTTCCCGACGGGAAAACTGGCCGTGTGTACGAGGCATCAGGATGATTTACTGTTGGCATGGCACGGGACTGATGGTAGCACTCACCTATTCTTCTCTGGACAAGGTTTTTCCGGAAGCCCCAAACAATCAGAACGTGGATTCATCAGAGAAAATGACTTTCCCCCAGTCCTCAGCAGGCCAATCCCTGGACCTTTTGCAGAATATCAGTCTGTCCCTGATGTTTGATCTAATTGATCAATGTGCGTCCACCATATGAGTGCGATGAGGGCATTGGAAGGTAACGTCTTTAGGTTCGTGTACAGCACTCTGTTATATGTTCGCACTATAAATGTGGCACTCCAGCCCAGTCCAGCTCCATACCTGGCCATATACTGTATATAATAATCTGTTGAATTTACCGCACTTTTGCCAGAACAGATGTTGTCGGGGGTCACGTTCTTCGGCGTAGTGCCTGTCTGAACAAGCCCTCACCCTGCAGAAAGGAGACCAGCAGAGCCACCTTCTCCGGGGTAAACTCGCAGTACATTGTAAAGCGCTTCCATAAAGAGCTCTTTGTATTGGAGGATTTTCGGTATTGTCATGGACCAGATAGTGCTCAGGATGTGTAAATAACCGTCTCACTTTGGGCTGTTTGTACAGCTGGAGATGAATAAATACGTCTCTCCATCTCAGAAACAGTTGCTCTTGAGATGCAACATCCGTCCAGGACTTTTCGGCTGATTGTTCGGTCAACACACAGTGAATACAAGGCTGTGTGTTCTTGTTGGGTCTCATCACTGTCCTGTTCAGATACATGTTACAGGAAAGTAGATAAGAAGAAGCACTGGATCCTTATATGTTTATTTTACACAATGTATTGTATTCAATATTACGGTAAAAGTGTAAAAGTAGAGAATTACTATATTGAAATCTGCACACTGTAAAGCTGGCCATACATAGAGAAAGTGGAGTCCAGCAGGAAAGGAACCCATTACCGAACATTTGTAGTCACTGAAGAAGGAATATCTTACATTGGTAGTCACTGAAGAAGAAACTCCTTACATTGGTGGTCACTGAAGAAGGAAATCCTTACTTGGTGGTTACTGAAGAAGGACCTCCTTACTTGGTGGTCACTGAAGAAGGAAATCCTTACATTGGTGGTTACTGAAGAAGGACCTCCTTACTTGGTGGTCACTGAAGAAGGAAATCCTTACATTGGTGGTTACTGAAGAAGGAAATTCTTACTTGGTGGTCACTGAAGAAGGAAATCCTTACTTGGTGGTCACTGAATAGGGAAATCCTTACATTGGTGGTTACTGAAGAAGGAAATCCTTACTTGGTGGTCACTGAAGAAGGAAATCCTTACATTGGTGGTTACTGAAGAAGGAAATCCTTACTTGGTGGTCACTGAAGAAGGAAATCCTTACATTGGTGGTTACTGAAGAAGGAAATCCTTACTTAGTGGTCACTGAAGAAGGAAATCCTTACATTGGTGGTTACTGAAGAAGGACCTCCTTACTTGGTGATCACTGAAGAAGGAACTCCTGACATTGGTGGTCACTGAAGAATGAACTCTTTACATTGGTGGTCACTGAAGAAGGAACTCCTGACATTTGAGGTTGTTCTTCACTGACCACCAATGTAAGGAGGTCCTTCTTCACTGACCACCAATGTAAGGTGTTCCTTCTTCACTGACCATCAATGTAAGGGGTTCCTCCACTGACAACAAATGTAAAATGTTTCTTCTCCGCTGACCACCAATGTAAGGGGCCCCCCCTGTCACCGACTATCAATGTAAGGGGTTCCTTATTTTTTAGAGGTTGGGCTTGGCCCCTTAGTTTCAGTGAAAGGAACTCTTAAGACGTCAGCCAACCAAAATATTTTGGACAATTTCATGCTCCCAACTTTGGGGGAACCGTTTGGGGATGGTCCCTTCCTGTTCCAACATGACTGAGCATCAGTGCACAAACCAAGGTCCATGAAGACATGGATGAGTGAGTTTGGGGTGGAGGAAATTGACTTGCCTGCACCAACACCTTTTGGATGAATTGGAGTGGAATCTGTGAGCCAGGCTTTCTGGTCCAACATGAGTGCCTGACCTCACAAATGTGCTTTTGGAAGGATGGTCAAACATTCCCATAGACACTCCTAAACCTTGTGCACAGCCTTCCCAGAAGAGTTGAAGCCGCTATAGCTGCAAAGGGTGGGCCAACTCAATATTGAACCCTATGGACTAAGACTGGGATGATGCTACTAAAGTTCATGTGTGTGTGTAAAGGCAGGCGTCCCAATACTTTTGACAATATCGTGTATTTCCTGGCAATGATGCTGTAAGGTGTAGATATCATAAATTGTTATCAGGGGTTTCTTGAGACCTGAAAGTTATTTCAAGGGTTCCTCCATGTTTAAAGGGTTGAGTAAGGTTTGCTCCATGGAGTCGCTTAATTAAATTCTTCTTTATCATGTGTAAAGGTGAGAATCATTCAAACTGCAGTGACAAGGAAAACAACTCTGGATGAAAGGCTCCTTGATGACAGACTGTATTGTCCTGGCAGAGAAAGTCCCGACTCATTTCACGAGCCTGATGATTGAAGGCATAAGACCGCCAGAGTAATCCATCCTGGCTGGAGGGTGTGGGCAGCAGTGGCGGTGGGGGTTGGAGGGGGTACGAGGGTCCGACATTGACATACAGTCTGTCATCAACCTAATTGTTGTTTGAATTACCCGTTATGAGCCGGTGGCGCATGTGCCAGCGGAGCAGAAAATACAGGCCGGCGTGAGTATGATGTTCGCAGGGCTGGAGCTCTCCGACCGACAAGATGGATAAACACAATTACGGGGCAGACCTGTAGAGAGAAAATCCATTTAAACCTCGTAATGTTAAGCAGAGCCGTGTTTAATTCATTTGGACCAATTTGCGAATGATGTATGAGTGCCAGCGAACATTCGTCTTAGGACTCTCGGCTGACGGATAGCGAGCTGCCACGCTCGCCGGCTTAGGCGTCTTTACTAATGGCTCGGCTGAGCCAGGCTGACAATAAGATGTAGCGACTCCTATTGTCGTACTCGGACTGCGCAAATGACCCGATAAAAAAGTCCACCAGGCGGAAACGCGCCGCCGCAGCTTTCTGTAAGGCGTATTGATGACGCCGAGATGGATTGGCACAGTTATGTGATACTTAAAGAACGCGGCCGTGTTCAGTGTAATGGGGTGAGGTGGGCAGTAATTTTTGGGAACTCGAGAAAATGTAAATATTTATGAAAAGTTGGCATTTTCGCGGCCAATTCGCCCCTTTTTTATTGTTCTGCTTACTGCGGTTCAGTTCACACTATTGCATTGTGGGAATCTGCATTACTTGAGTAGCAGCAGTGCACCTTACTGACGAACGTGCATGCAACAAAGGTGCGCGTCTGTTTTCGGGACATGGAGGTGCATTGCCAGCCTTTCTTTTTTTTTTTTTAATGAATGCAGAAGAAAAGGGCAGGGGGGCTCCTTTACTATGAATGCAGAGGAAAGGAGCAGGGGGGCTCCTTTACTATGAAAGCAGAAGAAGAGGGCAGGGGGGCTCCTTTACTATGAGGGCAGAAGCAGAGGGCAGGGGGGCTCCTATACTATGAGGGCAGAAGAAAAGGGCAGGGATACGCCTTTACTATGAGGGCAGAAGAAGAGGGCAAGGGGCTCCTTTACTATGAGGGCAGGGGGGCTCCTTTACTATGAGGGCAGAAGAAGAGGGCAGGGGGGCTCCTATACTATGAGAGAAGAAGAAAAGGGCAGGGGTACGCCTTTACTATGAGGGCAGAAAAAGAGGGCAGGGGGGGTTCTTTACTATGAGGGCAGAAGAAGAGGGCAGGGGGGCTCTGTTGCTATAAGGGTAGAAGTAGAGGGCAGGGGCGCTCCTTTACTATGAGGGCAGAAGAAAAGGGCAGGGGGGCTCCTTTATTATGAAGGCAGAAGAAGAGGACATGGGGTCTCCTTTACTATGAGGGCAGAAGAAAAGGGCAGGGGGGCTCCTTTATTATGAAGGCAGAAGAAGAGGACATGGGGTCTCCTTTACTATGAGGGCAGAAGAAAAGGGCAGGGGGGCTCCTATACTATGAGGGCAGACGAAGAGGACAGGGGGGCTCCTTTACTATGAGGGCAGAAGAAAAGGGCAGGGGGGCTCCTTTACTATGAATGCAGAAGAAGAGGGCAGGGGGGCTCCTTTACTATGAATGCAGAAGAAGAGGGCAGGGGGGCTCCTTTACTATGAATGCAGAAGAAAAGGGCAGGGGTGCTCCTTTACTATGAGGGCAGAAGAAGAGGGCAGGGAGGCTCCTATACTATGAGGGCAGAAGAAGAGGGCAGGGGGGCTTCTTTACTACCAGGGCATAGGAAGGGAGCATGGGCTCCTTTACTGTAAGGGTAGAAGTAGAGGGCAGGGGGGCTCCTTTACTATGAAGGCAGAAAAAGAGGGCAGTGGGGCTCCTTTACTATGGGTGTAGAAGACGCAGCGCGCTCCAACGCCTGGAAAAACGTGTGGTAATACAACGCACCTCAGTGGAAAAGTGTCACCTGAAGGCTGTAAATATTATTAAAGTGAAACTGTAGCCACTACCACAAGCCCACCAGTGGATTCTCTAAAGGGAATGTATGGAGAATGTAAATGAAATGCTCGGCTCACACAGCAATGTGGTCACCGAGACAGGAAGTGAAGCGGGAAATCGCCCCAATGGGGACAGAATAACGTCTACTCTTTACCCACTCCATTTAAAGGGTAACTCCACTTTTGTGGGGGGGGGGGGCAAATAAAAATAACAATGAATATAGTGTATACAATTGCTTCACAAGCCAAATTGTAATTGAATGTTATTAAAAATGACCTCTCCTTTTCAATCTGCAGAGCTGTATACAAAAAAAGAGAATGTATACAAAAAGCCCCCCTGATATGTAATTTCCTGCTTGTGTGATTGGCTCACTGATTTGCCCAGAAGTCTACACTAAGATACAAGTCAGATTTTGGGCATCCCCTGCAACAAAGTTTTTTTTTTTAAAATCCTTACAAAGAACGCGGCTGTGTTAAGTGTAATGGGGTGAGGTGGGCAGTCATTAAGTGTAATGGGGTGACTGCCCACCTCACCCCATTACACTTAACACAGCCGCGTTCTTTGTAAGGATTTAAAAAAAAAAACTTTGTTGCAGGGGATGCCCAAAATCTGACTTGTATCTTAGTGTAGACTTCTGGGCAAATCAGTGAGCCAATCACACAAGCAGGAAATTACATATCAGGGGGGCTTTTTGTATACATTCTCTCGAGAAAATGTAAATATTTATGAAAAGTTGGCATTTTCGCGGCCTATTCGACACTTTTTTATTCTGGTATACAGTGATTTGTACCTTGTAGGTATTTATTTCAGGTGTAGTGCAGTGTAAACACTCAGGGTACATATACTGTGTGTGTGTGTATATACAGTATATATATATATATATACAGTACATATATGTGTGTACATTGCCATGTGGCCTCAGGCCGGCGTCCTCTCTCCCGGGTCTCTCCATGCAGAGTGTGATATATGCCGGTTCTTGGCAGCGGGTGGAGACTTTGCAGGCCAGGAAAGCGTCCTCTGCCTTCCTTCAGTAGAACGTTCCTGGCGTCTATGATAAGCGAGATAGCAGCAGTTCAAACCACGGTGGTTATTGTGGCCAAATTGCGAGATAATGTGTTGTTTTTTTCTAGAAAGCCACATGCATGCTTTGCTGCCGGAGATTTCCACATCACAGCCGCTCTTATCGTTTGTTGCTATGTGTGGCTTTTTTCTCTCATCATTTTTTTTTTGTATTTGCATTTTTTTTTCCTCTCTGACGTTTTTGCTGTGTTATGGTAAATGTATACCGCTATGTCAGTGCTGCCCTTCGCAAGCTCTATTTAAAGGGTGACTCTTCATCTGCTCATCTTTAATCAAGATCGCTGACTCGCCTGCCTTGTGTCGGTACCGGTTTTGTACTTAGAAGAGTGAAGGGTTGGGTCCTGTAGAAAGGAGATTTGTCTGTTGTGACCAATTTTGGCAGTGGTTGAAATTGGCAGCACCAGGGTTTTGTAGAAAATGAACTGAGTGAGAAAAAGTTAAGTTTTGGATAGATTGGGATAAAGTTTCTGCCAAAGTTTCATCTAGGTCTGACAACAAGAGACATTTTTACTCACTTCCTGTCCATGTGACTCCCATGCATGAAATTGGAGGAGCCGTTGTCACCGGGACAGGAATTCATGGACAGCAGATAAAACATGTTTTTGTCTGTGTCCAGTTTGGAGACATCTATGACAAGGGGCAAACTGGGGTTCAGGCAGATTCACTGACTGCCTGAGCATTACTCTCCCAAACACTGAGACATCAATTGTAATGGAATTTAATTATGTGCGCGGTACTGGAGGGAGTTTTTCAGAAAGTTGGTCTGCCCAACCTGTCCTAATACCACATCTTGGGCCGTGGAATTAAATGCCATCCACTTCCCCACCATGGACGTCACCAGCCTGGAAGCCACATGAGGGGCGACTATATTTACACATGTGGTCTTGGGAGTCCAAATCTTCCCTTTTCTGAGTCAGGGTGGGCTGCTGAGCGTAAACTAGCCATTCTCAACCAAGGTTCCACGGGACCCTATGGTTTCTACTAGGGTTGTCCCGATACCACTTTTTTAGGACCAAGTACAAGTACCGATACTTTTTTTCATGTACTCGCCGATACCGAATACCGATACTTTTTTTAAATGTCATGAGTTTTCAAACCCAATCCAGACTAAGGATATTTTCTTTAGAATTATGAGGAACTCTAAGGCCTTGTACACACGAGGGGAAATATCCGCTGTAAACGGTCCCCGGACCGTTTACAGCGTATATTTGCGCCGGGATGTTTTGATCCGATGGCTGTACACACCATCGGATCAAATTCCCCGCCGGCGGACAGCGCGGTGACGCGGCGGTGACGTTGACGCCGCCACGTGACCGCCACGTCACCGCACCAGGAAGTAAACACTTCCGCGCGCATGCGTCGGATCCATTCACAGGATACGACGCATGTGCGGCAAGATATGTCCGCTGGTTTGCCGTACTAACCAGCGGACATATCTGACGGCCAGCTATCCGGCGGAATTATTTCAAATCATGCTTTGAAATTTTTCCGCCGGATGAATCCGGCAAAAAGCGTCCGTTTGCCCCTACAGACGAGGGGATTTTTCGGCTGAAATGGTCCGTCGGACCATGTTCAGCGGAAATATCCCCTCGTGTGTACAAGGCCTAACTCAAGACATTATAAAAGAATAAAAATGAGTAAAAATGAATAAAAATGTTTTATTTGCTTGTCAAGCAGTAGTAAAAAACTCAAAGAATTTTCACAGAACATGTTGATAAATACAAAAAAAGTATTCTATTTAGGTATCGGGAGCATTTGTCCGAGTACAAGTACTCCCGCAAATACTTGGTATCGGTCCCGATACCGATACTAGTATCGGTATCTGGACAACCCTAGTTTCTACAGGGTTTGCTGGTGGTTCCTTGACCTGTGTCTTATTGACCTCCCGTCTGATGATGGCTACACAATTGGGGACCAGTGTCACTTGGGAGAGCCAATAGCATGATGCCAGTGGTTTTTCTTTTAACTGTCTGTAAGGGGAACCTTCTGATCACCACTGTAAAGGGGCATTCTTCCCACTGGCCTCCAATGTAAGGGTCATTCTTCCCACTGGCCTCCAATATAAGGGACGTTCTTTCCACTAACTACTAATGTAAGGATAATTTTTCCCACTGCCCACCAATGTAAAGAACATTCTTTTACCTGACCACCAATGTAAGGAACATTCTTCTCACTGATTTCCAATGTAAGGGACAATCTTCCCACTGACCTTCCATGTAAGAGACATTCTTCCCATTGACCCCCAATATAAGGGTAATTCTTTCCAATGACCTCCGATGTACAGGGAATTCTTCCCAATGACATTCAATATTCAGGGCATTCTTCCCAATGACCTCAAATGTATGGGGCATTCTTCTCACTGACCACCAATTTAAGGGGCATTCTTCCCACTAACCTTAAAGGGTCACTACAGGATTTTTTTTTTTTGTTGCTAAATAGCTTCCTTTACCTTACTGCAGTCCTGGTTTCATGTCCTCATTGTTCGTTTTTTCTGTAATCCTTCTCTGTTCTGGACACTTCCTGGTTGTCTGTTTCCTGATGAATAAAGTCATGGGAGCTTCTCTCTGTGGTCTCTAATCAAGGAGGTGTGATTACTGTGTCTAAAACCCCTGCAGGCACATTAAAAGGAATCAGTTAACTATTATGTCTCTATAACCTATACCCTGTAAACAGTAATTTCAGCAAAAAAAAATAAAAAATCCTTTACAACTCCTTTAAATGTACAGGGAATTCTTCCCAGTGACCTCCAATATAAGGGACATTTTACCCACTAACTACTAATGTAAGGAACATTCTTCTCACTGCCCACCAATGTAAAAAAACATTATTATACCTGACCACCAATGTGAGGAACCTTCTTCCCACTGACCACCAATGTAAGGGACATTCTTCTCACTGACCTCCAATGTACCGGGCATTCTTCTCACTGACCACCAATGTAAGGGACATTCTTCTCACTGACCACCAATGTAAGGGACATTCTTCTCACTGACCTCCAATGTACCGGGCATTCTTTCCACTGATCTCCAATGTAAGGAGCATTCTTCCTAAATATATTGATAAAGTGGTTTTAGTAGGGATTCCCCAAGATCTAAAAATCATTTCAAGGTTCCTCCGTGGTAACAGGATTGATATTGGCAGTCGTAGACAGTGCTGTGGGCTCAGTGCTTCTCTATTTAGGGAAAACCCTAGTGGTTTATTGGAAGTAATCCATCAGAGGAATGTGTAATCGGCCTTCCGCTGAGTATTCTTGGTGCCCTCAGCGCAGCCATGTTTGTGTTTAGTGCCGTGTTTTAGAGCTGCGTCTTCAACAACATTATCAGTTTAACAAAATGTTATTTTATTGTCGGGGCTGTGAAAGTGCTGCGGTCAGGGATTGCATGCAATGTGATATGACTGGTTCAAGGCACACTGATTGTATGCTGTCAATACAGAGCAGCAGCTAAATGTGATACAATTAGTTCCCGATGGCGGCTGAAACTTTACAGCAAAATGTATTACTGGCTGTTCTAGATTTAAAGGGGACGTGATTTTCTTTTCAGTATCATGACGGTATACGTCTGTTCCTTGTCTCCCACTTCTGATTGGTCATGCTCAACCACAAGAATACACGTCAACGCAGCATGTCTGTTATACAAAAATGTGAGAATTTTACCCATAATGGCGGTATATTAAAAAGGCATAAAAAATAAAAAAAATTTAGCCAAAGAACTCAGCGCATTCAAAAGGTTGGTGGGCATTCAAAGAGTAAGTAAGAAGAAGGTGTGGACTTTCTCCATGTTCTCAATGAAAGTGACCCCCCTGCCCTTATATTAAAGGCGCCCCTCTGCCCTCTTCTTCTGCCTTAATAGTAAATAAGCCCCCCCTGCCCTCTTCTTTCAGCCTTATAGTAAAGGAGCCCTTCTGCCCTCATAGTATAGGAGCGCCCCTGCCCTCTACTTCTGCCCTCATAGTATAGGAGCGCCCCTGCCCTCTACTTCTGCCCACATAGTAAAGGAGCCCCCCTACCCTCTTCTTCTGCCCTCATAGTGAAGGAGCGCCCCTGCCCTCTACTTCTGCCCACATAGTATAGGAGCCCCCCTACCCTCTTCTTCTGCCCTCATAGTATAGGAGCGCCCCTGCCCTCTACTTCTGCCCACATAGTAAAGGAGCCCCCCTACCCTCTTATTCTGCCCTCATAGTATAGGAGCGCCCCTGCCCTCTACTTCTGCCCACATAGTAAAGGAGCCCCCCTACCCTCTTCTTCTGCCCTCCTAGTGAAGGAGTGCCCCTGCCCTCTACTTCTGCCCACATGGTATAGGAGCCCCCCTACCCTCTTCTTCTGCCCTCATAGTGAAGGAGCGCCCCTGCCCTCCACTTCTGCCCACATAGTAAAGGAGCCCCCCTACCCTCTTCTTCTGCCCTCATAGTATAGGAGCGCCCCTGCCCTCTACTTCTGCCCACATGGTATAGGAGCCCCCCTACCCTCTTCTTCTGCCCTCATAGTGAAGGAGCGCCCCTGCCCTCCACTTCTGCCCACATAGTAAAGGAGTCCCCCTACCCTCTTCTTCTGCCCTCATAGTATAGGAGCGCCCCTGCCCTCTACTTCTGCCCACATAGTAAAGGAGCCCCCCTGCCATCTACTGCTACCCTAAAGGAGCCCCCTTTAGTATTAAACTATTTAAAAAAAAATATATATATATATATATATATATATATATATATATATATATATATATATTATACAAAGTATTATACTCTTTAAAATATATATATATGTAAAAAAAAAAAAAGAAAAAAAAAGAACGCAGTGTGTATATGTATGTGTGTATATATATGTTTGTATGTATGTGTGTATATATATATATATATTTTTTTTTTTTATACACATACATATACATATACACATATATTTTATATAATTTATATATTTAAATTCACAGATTTATTTAAATTCACAGATTTTTTTATATATATATACACACACACACATATATATATATACATATATATAGATATATATAATATAATAATCTGTGAATTTGTAATTCCAAAGTGTGGTCCGGAGTGCAGGGATACCGTTGCATTTGTGAGAATGTATTGGGCCGGAGCGGAAATGGTATCTTGTGATATTGCTGGAATGTACATGAGATACGTCCCGGTACAATTATAGACACGGCACGTGCGCTCGGCATGCTGCCGCTGCATCCAGTATGGAAAATCCTCTAAATTTATGACCCCCCTGAAAACTTCCTGTATTTATAGCGGAGTGTTTTGGATTTAAATGCCGGAATAAAGACGGGAAAAGGATCTTTTTTTTTTTTTGGAAATATTTGGGAATCCTGGGACGAACGTACACGGACGGTATATTCGCTCGCTCTGCGCCGGGTTACGGAAGGATCTTGTAGCTGGAAAGAAAAGATTTTCTGTTTGAAGAATGTTGATCCGTCTCCCCGACCGCATTCAATACTGACGTCTAATTAAAAGCAGATTATATTGACTTTCCCAGGAAATCTCCATGTACAGTTGTGCTCCGAGGGGCTCCGAGTGTCTGTAGGCCCCCCATACGTCTCCGCTCACACGGGGCGGCGTGGCCCGAGTTTGGTGGAAGTAACTATATGTTTATTTCCTCCTTGTAATTCCAAATTGTATTTCCAGGCATTGTTTGGATATCTCCTTAGGATACGTAAAGTGTCTACAGTTGAACTCCGGCCTTTCCTTTCTTGTACAGTTGTACCGGCTCCCCTCCTGCACTGAAATGGCTTAATCTGATTTCACTGCACGCTGTGAGCTTCTCACAGCGTGCATTAAAAGCTGCAGCAAGTCAGAGAGAGCTTGTCTCATTTGGAGGACGCCCAGCATCATCTAGCCTTTCCTCCCTCGCCCAACTGTCTTCACTTTACAAAGAATCAATAATATGCAAGGAAAACACACACACACAAAACAGAATTTTTGCTTGCACATGATTGAATGATGGAAGTCAGCAGAGCTTCACTTCATTTACTGAGCTCAGGAGCCGCTGAACTTCCAAAGTGCTCATTCTGTTTGCCTTCAGTAAATCCACCCCCATGTGTATACGGGTAGAACAAGTATTTCTCTGACATCTGTCATTGCCTGTCCTCTGATAGGCCGGGCTATTGTTCTGAAATGTCACCGGGACAATCATTTCTCTATGTGACGGTGTGTGGTCATTGGTAGAGAGCAGGGCTGGACCAATCGTATATGTCGGGTGTCATGTGTGCTGCTTACGTCTGTACACCACAGAGATGTTCTGTACATTGTCATTCACATAGTGTGTGTATCTAAGTGATAAATGATACTTTGTCAGTGTTCCAATCTACATAAACTCCTATATGATACAGGGGCTGCTCTGCAGCATGGAGTGCGATCTGTTCTGGGTACACTTTATCACATTAGAAGTCTTCTAATATACTGTCCTAATGATATGTGTAATATATCTTATATCTGGAGAGTAGTGATATCACTCCTGTATAATATAACTTGTATCTGGAAAGCGGTGATGTCACTCCTGTATAATATAACTTATATCTGGAGAGCGGTGATGTCACTCCTGTATAATATAACTTGTATCTGTAGAGTGGTGATGTCACTCCTGTATAATATAACTTGTATCTAGAGAGCGGTGATGTCACTCCTGTATAATATAACTTGTATCTGGAGAGTGGTGATGTCACACCTGTATAATATAACTTGTATCTAGAGAGCGGTGATGTCACTCCTGTATAATATAACTTGTATCTGGAAAGCGGTGATGTCACTCCTGTATAATATAACTTATATCTGGAGAGCGGTGATGTCACTCCTGTATAATATAACTTGTATCTGGAGAGTGGTGATGTCACTCCTGTATAATATAACTTGTATCTAGAGAGCGGTGATGTCACTCCTGTATAATATAACTTGTATCTGGAGAGTGGTGATGTCACTCCTGTATAATATAACTTATATCTGGAGAGCGGTGACGTCACTTCTCTATAATATAACTTGTATCTGGAAAGCGGTGATGTCACTCCTGTATAATATAACTTATATCTGGAGAGCGGTGATGTCACACCTGCATTATATAGCATATCTGGAGAGCGGTGATGCCATCCCTCTATAATATAACTTATATCTAGTGAATGGTGATGTCCCTCTTGTATAATATAACTTCTATTTGGAGAGCGATGTAGTCACTCCTATATAATATATCTGTAGAGCGGTGATGTCACTTCAATATAATATAATATATCTGGAGAGCAGTGATGTCATCCCTTTCTAATATAACTTATATTCAGTGAATGTTGATGTCACTTCTGTATAATATATATCTGGAAAGTGATGATGTCATACCTGCATAATATATAATATCTGGAGATCGGTGATGTCGCTCTTGTATAATATGACTTGTATCTGGAGAGCGGTGATGTCACTCCTCTATAATATAACTTGTATCTGGAGAGTGGTGATGTCACTCCTGTATAATATAACTTATATCTGGAGAGCGGTGATGTCACTCCTCTATAATATAACTTGTATCTGGAGAGTGGTGATGTCACTCCTCTATAATATAACTTGTATCTGGAGAGCGGTGATGTCACTCCTCTATAATATAACTTGTATCTGGAGAGTGGTGATGTCACTCCTGTATAATATAACTTGTATCTGGAGAGTGGTGATGTCACTCCTGTATAATATAACTTGTATCTGGAGAGCGGTGATGTCACTCCTCTGTAATATAACTTGTATCTGGAGAGTGGTGATGTCACTCCTGTGTAATATATCTTATATCTGGAGATCGGTGATGTCGCTCTTGTATAATATAACTTGTATCTGGAGAGCGGTGATGTCACTCCTGTATAATATGACTTGTATCTGTAGAGTGGTGATGTCACTCCTGTATAATATAACTTGTATCTGGAGAGCGGTGATGTCACTCCTGTATAATATGACTTGTATCTGGAGAGTGGTGATGTCACTCCTCTATAATATAACTTGTATCTGGAGAGTGGTGATGTCACTCCTGTATAATATAACTTGTATCTGGAGAGTGGTGATGTCACTCCTCTATAATGTAACTTGTATCTGGAGAGCGGTGATGTCACTCCTGTATAATATGACTTGTATCTGGAGAGTGGTGATGTCACTCCTGTGTAATATATCTTATATCTGGAGATCGGTGATGTCGCTCTTGTATAATATAACTTGTATCTGGAGAGCGGTGATGTCACTCCTGTATAATATGACTTGTATCTGTAGAGTGGTGATGTCACTCCTGTATAATATAACTTGTATCTGGAGAGCGGTGATGTCACTCCTGTATAATATGACTTGTATCTGGAGAGTGGTGATGTCACTCCTCTATAATATAACTTGTATCTGGAGAGTGGTGATGTCACTCCTGTATAATATAACTTGTATCTGGAGAGTGGTGATGTCACTCCTCTATAATGTAACTTGTATCTGGAGAGCGGTGATGTCACTCCTGTGTAATATATCTTATATCTGGAGATCGGTGATGTCGCTCTTGTATAATATAACTTGTATCTGGAGAGCGGTGATGTCACTCCTGTATAATATGACTTGTATCTGGAGAGTGGTGATGTCACTCCTCTATAATATAACTTGTATCTGGAGAGTGGTGATGTCACTCCTCTATAATATAACTTGTATCTGGAGAGTGGTGATGTCACTCCTGTGTAATATATCTTATATCTGGAGAGCGGTGATGTCACTCCTCTATAATATAACACACTAGAGTCAATTTGGACAGGAGCCAAATAACTTGGCAGCATGTCATTGGAGTTTGGGAGAAAACAAGGTGAACATGCAAACTCCATGCAGATATTGTCCTGGTTGGGATTTGAACCGGTGACCTTAGACTCCTAGGTTCTCCCTAAAATATACCATTCATCTTATTGGCAGTGATGTGACATTAGGGGCTGACTGTGAAACGTTCTATAATGCAGAACACAAATATCAGAAGATATAACATACACCTGGATGTGGAGGATCTCATTATAAAAAAAAGTCCCCCCCCCCCCCATGGGATCTCATGTTTGTTAGATATAAGGCCTACAGTAAGAACAATCAGATGTCTTGAATTACAATTACTGGGACCTTATACTTGTATCTCTGTGACCTCTCTTATAGCCTCATATACATCTGGTGGTGGGCGGGGGGGTCGGTGTGGGGGGGGTGGGGGTATGTCAGGGTGATACATTGTTGCTGCGTAGATTATAATACACATTCAGGGTGACTCTATCAATTGTGTTTTACAGTCACACATCCTTGATGCAGGTTTTTCCAAAGCATAAATAACAATGAGACGTCTTTGTGAGACGCTATCCAGACCTTCCATCTTCCACATGCAAGGTTTTATCAATCACAGGGCTGTGTGCTCATTGTTGTGTTTGTTTGTTGCGTGGCGTTATTAGTTTTTTTTTTTTTTTTCGTGGTCTGCGGAGCCGTATTTTATGTTCCTGTGAATTCGGCGTCCCTGTGCTTTGCAGGGAAAGGGCCATGTGTTCTTAATTTTGACTATTATACTCTTTCTGGAACTGCCCCAGTATAATTCCAACACCAGTTAATCAAGTTTGAACTCTTGTTTCACGTACGCTGTTTCTCTGTAACAACCAGAATCAGTTTCCTCTGGGCCTGTTCCAGGGACAAAAGGGCCTGTCTTTGCTCAGAACAGTATGAAGACACCATAATTCCTCAAATTGGATTTCTGTTCCTATCCAAACCCCCCTCCCCACCTACACCCCCCGGAGCGCCTCGGCAGAGCAAGGCAGACTGTCCTCGGAGCCATTTTGTCTGGATCCACACCGTTGTATGTCTTCTTCAAAACACCCTCACTGTGTTTTAAAATAAATGTCCTTTTGGTTTCCTAACCCCCTGCCTCTCATATCCCCACCATCCTCTTATGTTAAGGTTTGAGGTTTGGTTCAGATGGAATATCTGTAGAAGAGTCTATGAAGTCAGGATTTTTACTCCAGTAGTTTGTATCTCTGCCCCTCCCACAATGGTGAAATTTCCTGCATTAGTTTGTGTCGCTGCCCCTCCCACAATGGTAAGATTTCCTGTAGTAGTTTGTCTCTGCCCCTCCCACAATGTTGAGATTTCCTGCAGTAGTTTGTTTCTCTGCCCCTCCCACAATGTTGAGATTTCCTGTAGTAGTTTGTCTCTGCCCCTCCCACAATGGTGAGATTTCTTGCAGTAGTTTTATCTCTTCCTCTCCCACAACAGGGAGATTTACCTTCAGTAGTTTGTGTTTCTGCTCCTCCCACAATGATGGGGTTTCCCCGCATTAGTTTGTATCTCTGCCCCTCCCACAATGGCAAGATTTGCTCCTCCCACAGAGGTGTGATTTCCTGCTGTAGTTTGTGTCTCTGTTCCTCCCACAATGGTGAGGTTTCCCTCCAGTAGTTTCTCTGCCCTTCCCACAATGGTGAGATTTCCTGTAGTAGTTTGCCTCTGCCCCATCCCACAATGATGAGATCTCTTGCAGTAGTTTTATCTTTTCCTCTCCCACAATGGTGAGATTTCCTGTAGTAGTTTGTCTCTGCCCCTCCCACAATGGTGAGATTTCTTGCAGTAGTTTTATCTCTTCCTATCCCACAATGGGGAGATTTCCCTTCAGTAGTTTGTGTCTCTGCCCCTCGCACAATGATGGGGTTTCCCCGCATTAGTTTGTATCTCTGCCCCTCCCACAATGGCAAGATTTGCTCCTCCCACAGAGGTGTGATTTCCTGCTGTAGTTTGTGTCTCTGTTCCTCCCACAATGGTGAGGTTTCCCTCCAGTAGTTTCTCTGCCCTTCCCACAATGGTGAGATTTCCTGTAGTAGTTTGTCTCGGCCCCTCCCACAATGGTGAGATTTCCTGTAGTAGTTTGTCTCTGCCCCTCCCGCAATGGGGAGATTTCCTGCAATAGTTTGTGTCTCTGCCCCTCCCACAATGGTGAGATTTCTTGCAGTAGTTTTATCTCTTCCTCTCCCACAATGGGGAGATTTCCCTTCAGTAGTTTGTGTCTCTGCCCCTCCCACAATGATGTGGTTTCTCCGCATTAGTTTGTATCTCTGCCCCTCCCACAATGGCAAGATTTGCTCCTCCCACAGAGGTCTGATTTACTGCTGTAGTTTGTGTCTCTGTTCCTCCCACAATGGTGAGGTTTCCCTCCAGTAGTTTCTCTGCCCTTCCCACAATGGTGAGATTTCCTGTTGTAGTTTGTCTCTGCCCCTCCCACAATGGTGAGATTTCCTGTAGTAGTTTGTCTCTGCCCCTCCCCCAATGGTGAGATCTCTTGCAGTAGTTTTATCTTTTCCTCTCCCACAATAGTGAGATTTCCCTTTCAGTAGTTTGTGTCTCTGCCCCTTGCACAATGATGGGGTTTTCCCGCATTAGTTTGTATCTCTGCCCCTCCCACAATGGCAAGATTTGCTCCTCCCACAGAGGTGTGATTTCCTGCTGTAGTTTGTGTCTCTGTCCTTCCCACAATGGTGAGATTTTCTTGCAGTAGTTCGTGGCTCTTTTGGTTGATAACATTGAGCCTGGCTTTAAGGCCTCGTACACACGAGGCAATAGATTTGTTCAAAACGGTCTGTCCGACCGATTTGAACAAATCTGTCTGCTGTCATTTTGGTTTGCTCGCGTGTACACACGAGCAAACCAAAATCCCCGCCAGCAGACAGCGCGCTGACATGGCGGTGACGTGGCGGTGACGTTGACGCCACCACGTCACCGCACCAGGAAGTAAAACACTTGCGCACATGCGCTGAATCCATTCGGCACCTGTGCGAGACGACATGTCTGCTGGTAAGTGTACTAACCAGCAGACATGTCGGGCGGACGGGTTCCCACCCGATAGATTTCAAAGCATGCTTTGAAATCTGTCGGGTGGCCAAATTCGTCGGCTCGCCCGTACACACTATCGAATCTGCTGAAACGGTCTAGCAGACCGTTTCCAGCAGACAGATTTGATCGTGTGTACGAGGCCTTATGGAAACGTTTTTTATATTCCATATATATATTTAATTGCATACTGCTAAAAACGCATCACCTTTTTTTTACACTATCTAGGGATGGAGATGCGTTTCAGGAGTGGAATAAAGTGCCTCCACAGATCTACCACCGACAGTTAATTATGCATTGTAATTTTTTGACTAGCTGACCCAGGTTGATGTGGTCCGCCTTTAGTTTGGCGGTATTTTGGTTTTGTAGGCATGTTTGGTTCCACTCTTGCATTTCTTTTGTTTTTCCAGTGCTCTTTTTTGCTAGACCAACTATAGGTAGGGGCATGGTCAGGTGATCACCTGCCCCTTATCTATTGATTAGCACTCCTGTGCTTCTATTGAGGAGACTTTAAAATTCACAGTTAGGACTGCAGTATACGGAGTGCCTTGACGTGGCCTGCAGCTTACACAGGTATTTGCAAATACATGCAACTAAACAGCTAGACAGGTTAGTTTGGTTTGTTGCTTTTTTGGTTGGTAACTTTGAGCCTGGCTATTATGGATTTTTTTTTATATTCCATATATATATTTAATTGCATACTGTGAAAAACGCATCTCATTTAAAGTCCCAAAACCTCCCCCCCTTCTATCCGTAGTTTGTGTCTCTGCCCCTCTCACAGAGGTGTGATTTCCTGCTATAGTTTGTGTCTCTGCCCCTTAAACAATGAGAAGATTTCCCTGCAGTAGTTTGCGACACTGTCCCTCCCACAATGGTGAGATTTGCCCCAAGTAGTTTGTGTCTCTGCCCCTCCCACAGTTGTGAAATTTCGTGCAGTAGTTTGTGGCCCTGCCTCTCTCACAATGATGAGATTTTCTGCAGTAGTTTGTGTCTCTGCTCCTCCTACAATGGTGAGATTTCCCCCCAATGGTTTGTCTCTGCCCCTCCCACAATGGTGAGGTTTCCCCCCAATGGTTTGTCTCTGCCCCTCCCACAATGGTGAGGTTTCCCCCAGTGATTTGAGCCACTGCCCCTCCCACAATGGTGAAATTTCCCTCCAATGGTTTGTGTCTCTGCCCCTCCCACAATGGTTAAATTTCCCTCCAATGGTTTGTGTTCTTTTTTTTCGAAGCCCCTTTTATAAAACCCAATGAAGATGTCCCTCTCCCCCACTGGGGTCACCAATGGTGGGTTTATTCTACATTAGGAAGAATCCATTGGGGAAGAGTAATGCCAACACTGGGGATTATAAAGGCCACAGTCGTTGGGTGAGACAGGATCCTGGCGGGAATATATTGTAACTGGGAGTCCCTGAGAGATACAAGAAGACAACGCAAGAGTCAACCACCCAGCAGCCATCCCTGGTGACATTGGCTATGGGAATAGTTTCATATCCACAGCTCTTACTAAGTTCACACATGCATTTGTGTGGTTGTCTGAGAACAAAGTATAAGGGTCTCGAAAATGTTGCAACACAAAGTTTCCTGTTTGCATTTTATTTTTTTAAATCTGAATGTTTAATAATGTTTTGGTCATTATCGGGAATGGTGATTTTATTCGAAAAACAATCTGAACTGTGTGGGCAGTGTTAGAGGTTGTGTAGTCCTTCAAGGATTAATAGTGATATCCAAGAGGGCAGAAGGAAAGTAGACTTATTTAAGGAGCAAACAGAAGCTTGCTTTAATTACATTGGCATCTTGAGTAAAATGAGACTGACAGTAGTAATCATACCTTCCCCATACTGCAGACAATGTGCTGCCATAAAACACTGAATGTCAACCTTATCCACTTGGGTAATGCGAGCAGTTCCCACCGCCGTGCCAGGGATTTATAGAAGGGATTTTCATTTCCTGAGGTTGATGGTAACTCCCGAAACCACTTGTATCATCAAAATAAATTGCAGTTTTCTGTCTGATGTGCTCAGTAATGTTTTCTTGCCACTTGTTAGCTCTATTGGTGCTTGTAGCAGGTCTAAATATGAAAGCTGGCCTGGGCTACCTAGAGGCGCTTAAAAAAGTGTAAACAAAAAAATTATTATAAATTGAGAAAACTGGAATAAAATGATTTAAGTCCAAACGTTGATCCTAATCAGGGCTCTCTTTAAGGCAAAAGGGGAAGCTGCCCTGGGCCCTGTCATTGATGTGGGGCCAAAAGCAGCTGCCTTATACTTGTTGCCATCTATCCCAGTTTAAATTCCCTTGTCCCTTGAAGTTTTAGTCATGTGCTGTGTCCTGATATCTCAGTGTGAAGTTCTGTTACTAATGCTGCCAAGCTATTGTTGTGTACAGATGACTCACCTGCAGAGCCTGTGTTTACATGTAAATAACCGTCATTCATATGTAAATAAAGGGAGCATTCATATGTAAATAAAGGCAGCATTTATATGTATATCATGCCCCTCTAGCATCCAATCAGTGACCAGTATTTCTGTACAGTAACCTCTAGCAACCAATTAACCAGAAGAAATCATGTGCTGTAACCTCTAGCAACTAATCAGTAAGCCGTAATGTGTGCTGTAACCTCTAGCAACCAGTCAGTAAATGGTAATGATATGCTGTAACTTCTGGCAACCAATCACAATCACTGCCTGATCTGATTCAGTAAACTGATTTTAAGTCTAGCCGATATTTTTTGTATGTCTCAGAGCAGGTGAAGAGAAAATTGCATTGGAGGGCCCCAAGAAATTTTTTGCCCAGGGTCCAATCAACATTAAAGATGCCCTGATTCTAATAGAGCATCTCTAAAATGCGATCATTAAATCCAGAAAGAAACAAGCTCACAGAACTCTCACCTCAAATCTGTAAATTAACCGCATTGAATGGATCAAAATGGCCTTTAGCCTCCATAGGATTTCATTCCACAACCTTCTGCGGCAGCTCAGTCTTTAACAAGCCGGCCCAATCACCTAAACTCGATCCCTAGGACTGGTGATGAATCCAGCAAACCCGACCTAATAAACTCCAGTGGTGATTGGAATCAGAAGAAGGGGAGGGAAAGAAATGCCTCCAATGGTGTAGAAACTTAAAAGCATTTATTAAATATATGTAGATGGATTCTTACATCAACAACAGTAAAAAAGAAGCATGTAAAATCAAATCACAGTCTTTTCAACACCTTCTCACTTCACTTCCGGTATACGTCCACTTCCGGCCACTCTTTACGTGTTTCGTCACCACACGTGACTTCATCAGGGCTGCCCTGATGAAGTCATGTGCGGTGAATCATTTTATTCCAGTTTTCTCAATCTAAAATAATATACATCTTTTTTTACACTTTTTTTTACACATTATATTTATTGGGACTTTCTAGATTTATTTTCAGCCATTGCTATGGGCTGAGTGAGAACACTTTACTGCGCAAAATCACTTATTTATCTATTCTTGTTTTGTGTATTGTGAACACTATTTGGTTTTGCAGCTGGTTTTGTTTCACGTTTTTCACTAGTTTACATTTGTGTTATATTGTATTTTTTGCTTTGATATATCATTCTCTTGAGTTGCTCGAAGGCCACTTTATATTTATACCTAGAGGTGCTGATACGTATCTCCTGGAAAGCATAGGGGCCATCAAGTGTAGGCTGTCCACTGTTCACCCCCTTGCCTCTTGATTTAGGTGCTGAAACTTGATATTTGCATATTGCTGGTACACTTTGGATAATAAATACGGGTACATACAGGTATCTTCTGGTCCTTTGGATTATCTTTTATATTTTAAAACTGCCATAGGTTTTTATTAAGCTGTCCTTACATATGAGACAGTGGTCTGAAGGTATAGCATCATATCTGAAGGTATAGCTCTTTATCTGAAGGTAAAGGTCCATATCCGAAGGTATAGCTCCATATCTTAAGGTAAGTATGCCTTCAAAAGGGTACGAAGTACTGGAATGCTGGTGACTTTTGAGGCTTTTGGCTATCAATGGTCACATAAAAGTTCTGATTGAAGGGGCTTCTTCAAGGGATACACCTGGAGATCTACCCAGAGAAAGGGTGGATAAAAGCTGGCCATTCACTAGTACTAGTTGGAGTTCTGTGGCAGTTGGTCCAGTTCAGCAGCCAGTGTACATGGGTTGCCACTGCCAGCTTAGAAAACTGAAGGTAGGAGGTGCTGAAGCCAAACACATTTTGGATTCATGGTGCCAAATTATTCTATAATGTGAAATGGCAATGGCTTTGGTTGGACAGCGGTCCACCACAAAGGGACCTCTAGATGTACTTTCGAGGATATCTTGAAGGTATAAGAGAAATAACTTCTGTCGGACCGGCTGCCATACATACGGACCAAATGTTGGCCTGAATGTTTTTATTGGACTAGCTGATGTTGCCTGACATTCGGCCTGTGTGTACTAGGCTTAAGAGCGTGTTATTAATGCCTAGTACACACAGATTATCGGCTGACTTCTGGCCCATGTGTACTACAGCCGGTCCGTCACAGGCCGGCCAAATGGGGCATGATCGAAAGAAGTTATACCGGATGGCTCCCGATCAACACTCTCAGCCAATATAGAATAGCAGGGTAGATCATTGCAATAATATTGGATAGTTAGTACATCGGCTCCGACCAGAGCTCTCATTCAGCCTGCTGAGTTGAACAAAAAAAAAATCCCTAGTAGTGTGTACCAGGCTTTAGGCTCAGTCTAGCTCCAGAATCCAGGGAGACCTGAAGATAGTGTGGCAGCTTGGAGTAGCCCAGTAGTGGATCAGGTAGGGTGCTAAGGACATCAATATTATGGCTTAGGGTTCATTTTATTTTGTATTTATTTTTGTACATTTTAAAACTTGTTTTCATAATTTTTAAATAGTTTTTATTCCAGATCCATAACCATAAAAGGTTTCCTTTTTGTAAAGGTTTTCCAATTTCAGGGAGATGATGAAAAACCCTCTCTACTAACCCCCTGCCCTCTTCCTCCCCCATGGCTGATTGATGAAATACCTCTCAGAACCCCAACTGATCAGCTGTTTCCACTGAGCAGCCCAATGGCTGCCAGGCTACAGCTACTCCAAGCTGCCTCACTTTCTTCAGCCCCTCCTGGCAAGTCATTGTTTTCCAATGGGATTCTGGGGCTAGATTAAAGCCCTGTTCACACGACCGGGATTCCCGGCGGTGTAAAGTCCACCAGGAATCCCATCGGGAAAACCAAGAACGTGCTCACTAACTTTCCCTGTGTACACACGAGAGGTTTTCCCATCAGGAAAACTGAGGGGAGAGCATTGGCCGGGAATCCCGGCTGTGTGTATGCTTCATAGCAGTGTTTCCCCATAGGAAAACTACCGGGTTTAAAACCGCCGGGAATCCCGGCGGAAAAAATAGAGAGCAGGTTCTCTATTTTCCTGCCGGGATTCCCGGCAGTTTTCCTGTCGGGAAAACTGTAAAGAAGCATACACACGGCCCGTTTTCCCGGTCAAAATCTCTCTTGGCAGTTTTCCTGCCAGGAAAACCAGTGGTGTGCATGAGGCATAAGACTATTGAAAACCTAGGCATTTTCAAAGAACACCCCAAAAAAATTACCAAATTTTGGTATATGATAATGGATTCCCCGAGCACTACTGGTTTTCTAAAAAGACAGCACAGCAGAAGCTGCCTACATGTTTTGTCTAATTGACCTGACTTGATTTACTTGACTAAAAGATGTATTCATACCACTTTTTTAGTCCAGATCCTAATGAATTATGTACAAATTCACAACGCATTCCCTTTAATTATTGTTGATATGTACTTTATGACCATACATTTGTGGACACATAACCATCTTGTCTATCTGTATGGCCAAAAGTGTCCACAAGCTTTTTGCCATAAAGTGTGCTTCCCTTATAATGTGTTCCGTAAAATTATAGATGAGCTTTGGTGGGGTGCGAGCTCAAGCTCATAATCTTTTGGCGAGCATTGAAATATTGGCTGTGAATAATCCCACATGACATCCATCCACAATGTTATTTGCCACCACAACAGCCACCTAGTTGCGTAACCTTTTACGGCATAGGACTTCATTTATGTAATTTGGGAGGATTTATAGCCACATTTTTTATTTTTTTCAGGCTGTAATATTAAGGAGACCTTTTAAAGAAGCAACAAAAAACAATGTTTATTTCAACGACAAAAAATGTTTTGGTACTTTACAGTTTACAGTTTTTGTGGTTTTTGGATAGAGGTTTTGTCAAGCTGTCATTCTGAGGTTGTAGCTATGAGTGACCCAAGTTGGTTGTCCGCCATTATTGATCATTTCTGAGAATGCAAGGTGTCACCAAAACGTTCAGCTCATTCCTTTTTTGTTTTGTTTGTTTCGTTTGTTATGTTTTCGTTGTTAACATTTATGTTTGTCTTTACTTTGAACTTGAGTATGGTATCAAGGATAATCCATCCAACGTCCCTTCCCCCTCCCTCCATCACTAGTCTTCGATCTCTTGTACTCAAGATGACGGTCCTAACGCCCCTTTCGATGACGGTAACCCCCAAGTAAATTAATGATTGCTTAATTGCATTCTGCTTTTTTTTCAACCCCTCCCTTCTTTTTCCTTTTCTTTATTTTTGTTTCTCATGTTATTTTCTCTTTTTTTTATTTATTTATTTGTATTCTTTTGTTTCGGGTTTAGCTATATAAGATAAGGGTATTGAGTGTAAATTGCTTTTAATTGTGCATGTAATGTAAGCGTTGCATTCACTTGCTGATGCCAGTCTCTTCTTCATCTTAGTGCGTGAATGTGCCGCTAGACCTCCATTTAGCCTCTTGTTGCAGTCCTTTGATGCAGGTAGGACATATTCTGAATAGGCTTGTTGCTATGGGAAGTAATCGAAGTCGATGTTTGCTCTGTAGCTAACCTTTATCTGCTCCCTGGACTCTGCTATTGCTTATAAACAAATGACGGTGATCACAGAGTGCCTGCGTGTGTGTGCATGAGGTACCGCATCTTGGGTGTATGACCAGACGCAAAAGTGGTGGTTTTATTTTCATGGTATAGTCGAGTGATGTTATAACCCTGCATGCTTTTTTCAAAGCGTACTAATAATATCTCTATGTGTCATTCATTATGAAGAGCTTTCATTGTCCTTTTCAAAAAAGAACTTTCTCCATCCCTGTCTGCACCTTTACTCCAGGGTTGGACAAATGCTAGGAGCCAGGTCACCAATGAGTGCACAGGCCCAGACGCGATTCGTTGTTCTCTTAAATCGATTGCTGGCTCCTTGACTGGGCTCACTGGCTCCTGGATTCATTTGTCCATCATTGTAGATGATGGCAACTCCGTACTGGAGAAACTTATAAGAATAAGTCATGGTGGGCTTTGACAACCCTTCCATGCTTTAAAGCAGCCTTAGGCATGTTAAGGAGCTGGCCAAAAATACAAAATTTGGACCAATATTTTCTGCTTTCCTGTTGTATTAAGTGGAAACTTAAACTTGATGGCAACCCAATACTGGAGAAACTTGCAAGGCTGGGACATAAAGATTTACATAAATATGTCATCAATAAACCGGCATCTCAATCCAGGAGTAACTCTAGTGTCAAAAGCCCTCCAAATTATTTAGTTAAGGAGTTTTCATTGAAGGGTACAACACACAAAGCCATTTAAAACTATTGGTCAGATCCAGCCTTGTGGTAATAATTTGGTTTCAGAATGACTGGCTCACTGGGCACAAAGCCAGCTTCATAAAGACATGGTTTGACCTGTTTGGTGTGGAGGAACTCCAGTGGTCTGCACAGATCCCAGACCTCAACCATACTGAACACCTCTGGGATGAGCTGGAATTTCATCATCAGTATCTTTCCTTCAAAATTAGCATAAATGTTCCCAGACACACTTCAAAATCTTGTTTAAAGTCTTACCAGGAGAGTGGAGGATAATATAGCCACAAAGAAAAGGCGCGCTCCATATTAATGCTCATGGTTTTGGAACTGGACGCCCAACAGATATAAATACAAATGTCTAAAAACTCATGCCCATATAGTATAGATGATGACCCTAGATTAGCCATTCTGAACCAGGGTTCATTGGAAACCCGGAGTCCCTCCAGAGATTGCTAGGGGTTCCTGGAACTGTGGTTGATTGATCTCCCATTTTTATATTTCCAGGACCAAAACCACTTGGCAGAGCCATGACACCAATGACATTTTCAGTAAGGGTGGCATTTTGACCATTATTGTAAGGGAGAATTCTTCCCCCTGGCCACCAACGTAAGGGGCATTTTTCTCACTTACCCACCAATGAATTGTTTTTTTTGGTTCCCCAAGACCTGAAAAGTATGTCAAGGGTTCTGCTGGGGTAAGAAGGCTGAGTAAGGCTTCCCTAGATGATGCCTGAACAACGATGGCAAGACCAAGAACATTCATACCTAGAACAGACTTTTTTAAGATGCTAAAGGTTCCAAATAAAACCATACATTGTAAAAAATATTTGTTTATTACTTACACAGTAGCCATTAAAAGTAAAACATATAAAATTAATCTACAAAGACCCCAATGGCATCAAGCCAAATAAGACATAATGAACAAGTTGCATTCATATGCGGTGTAGGTCACCACTGCACTGTAAATTTGCATATTTTCCTATGTATTTTATAAATGTTGATTTCAGTAGTTGTGATGAGGATATTCCCAACATGTTTCATAGATTACCAACTAGCTTCTTCAGGAGATATAGGAGATATATATGGTGATAATGTCTGTTTAAGGCTTTTATGTATGAGCCTTACCCCAATGGGGTTAAAACCACTGAAGAATTTAATAAAAGCCTTTCATGGCCACAACATGCTATACTGGTATTCATAGCCAGATAAACACTTCTGTGAAAAAAAGAAAGAAGGTTGTTATTTCTTATAGCGAAATGGGAAAATTATTTGTCTTGCATGCATTTTATGTAATTGAAATGAAAAATTTCTACAAGCCAGTAATCTTTGATTAGTGCTAGTTTTAAGGGTCATTCCAACCAAAAGTCTAACGTCTGGTAGGCTGGAACATCAGCTGGCCTTTATGTAAGTTGGTAGAAAGATCTCCTGGCTCTGTCCCAACCAACTTTTGTGCACTCCAGCTTGCTATATTCTCCATATTATAAAACAAATTGACACCAGCATGGATGGTGGGAACCCCTTAAAATGGGTGCTTTAAGTGTGTAGACCTCCGTTAGGAATGGTGGGAACCTTTCAAATAGGGGAGAATAGGTGTACAAACGTTCGAATTCCACACAGGATGATGGGAGCCACATATAGAAGGCAAAACAGATGTACAAACCTTGGGGGCCATGTGTAGGGATGGTGGGAACCCCTGTTAATGTGACAACAAGTGTGAAGACCCAGGAATTCAGCAAAGAGATGGTGGGCACAGCAGGTGTACAGAACTTGAACTATGTGCAGGGATAATGGTCAACAGGTATGTAGACCTGGGAACTCAGTAGAGAAAGGGTGGGAACCTCTCATAATGGAAACAGCAGGTGTACAGACCCAGAAACTTGGCCCAGTGGTGGTGGGTGCCCCTCATAAATGGACACAGCAGGTGTATAGACCCAGGAACCCAATTCAGGGGTGGTGGGGACGCCTAATAATGGTCACATAAGGTATACAGACCTGGGAACTCAGCATAGGGATGGTAGAACCCCTTGTAATGGGCATAGCATTGCAGGTGTGCCAACCTAGGAAACCGACTCAGGTATGGTGGTGATCCCTGATAATGGGCACAGCAGGTGTGCAGACCCATATACTTGGCACAGGGACCTCATTTAAGTGGCTAAAATCTTCAGCATCCCCAGTTTCAGGTGGATTGACCCTTCAAAGTGAAAAAAAAAAACTAATATGTTAACATGTAGCATTTTGTGTGCTACTATATCTGCCATACTTTGTACAGAAATAAGAAAACTTGATACATTGTAACAATAGATAAATGTTTGTTTTTATAACCAGCTTGGCTTTTGTAACAAAGAATTCACCAACAATGACTCATCGGGTGACTTTTGCTCCTAATAACCCTTATAAACCACATTTTATTTATCAGAGAAATCTAAAAAACACACAGAATTGAAAGGTTGGTACTTTTAGGATGAGTAAGATTTTACAGCCGGGTACAAAATACAAAGACATTCTGGACGGTGGCTGCCTGGAAAGTTTGTAGCTTTTATCGTAAATGTAAGGTGATTGTAGAAAGTTCCTTCTTTTTTTTTTTTTAATGTAAGTAAAAATAAACCAAACCACTAAAATCCCATAGAGCTGGGCTATTGAATTAACCACGTAATCACCTTAGGACGTCCATGGACGTCCTCCACTTTGTGCGGTGATATCTCAATGATGCTTTCAGCCACAGGCATCATTCAGATATCGCCGTCTTCAGCCAGCGATTCTGTGCACCATAAGAACAATCAAAGCGGCGCTTGATTGTTCTTATAGGCGGAAGGAGGGGACACCATCTGGTGCTTCTCCGGGCTCTCCCGTGCCATCGGGGGCCCGGAGAGCAAATCGGCCGGCGTTCCCTGCAGAACCATAGAGATGACTGGTGACCAGACGGTCACAGTCATCTCTATGACCGTCGGAGGACCAGGCGCGACGTTATGACGTCACGCCTGGTACCCGGAATGTAAACACAGCCGCAATCGCGGCTGAAAGCATTAGATCGGTGAATTTTTTTTCACGATCTAATGCTTTCCAGCATGGAGGAGAGATGTGGGGTCTTATTGACCACATATCTCTCCATAAAGAGGACCTGTCACCGTGATTCCTATTACAAGGGATGTTTACATCAGTGTCTTTCATGTCACAGTCCCCTCCTTTTATGTCTCAATCTCTCCCTTTGTGTCATAGTTTCCCCCATCTTGTCACAGGCCCCCCTTTAGGTCACAGTGTCCCCCACGTTACATCACATTTCTCCTCCCTTTATGTCACAGTTCCCCCATGTCACAGTAACCCCCTTTATGGAAAAGCCCCCTTCATAGTAATGTCCATAGTCCCCTTCACTCCTCTTCATAGCAGTGTTTGTAGCCCCCCTCATAGCAGTGTCTTAAGCCCCCTTCATTCCCCATCACAGCAGTGTCCATAGCCCCCTTCACCCCCCTTTATAGCAGTGTCCGTAGTCCCCCTCACTCGTTTTCATAGCTGTGTCCTTGGCCCCCTTCACCCCCTTCATAGCAGTGTCCATAGCCCCCTACATTGTAATGTCTTTAGCCCCTTCAACCTTCTTCATTAGCAGTGTCTGTAGCCCCCTTCACCCCCCTTCATAGCCTTCACAGCAGTGTCCTTAGCTCCCTTTCACCTCCCTTCATAGCAGTGTTCTTAGCCCCCTTTACCCCCCTTCATAGCTGTGTATATATCTCCCTTCATTGTAGTGTCCGTAGCCCCTTCACCCCTCTTCATTCATAGCAGTGTGCTTAGCCCCCTCCCCCACCCTTTGCAGCAGTGTTCATCGCCCCTTCACCCCCCCTTCATAGCAATGTCCGTAGCCCCTTCACCCTTCATAGCAAAGTCCGTAGCCCCTTCACCTCCCTTCATAGCAATGTCCGTAGCCCCCTTCACCCTTCATAGCAATGTCCGTAGCCCCCTTCACCCTCCCTTCATAGCAATGTCCGTAGCCCCCTTCACCCTCCCTTCATAGCAATGTCCGTAGCCCCCTTCACCCCTCTTCATAGAAATGTCCGTAGTCCCCTTCACCCCTCTTCATAGCAGTGTTCTTATCCTCCTTCACCCCCCTTCATAGCAATGTCCGTAGTCCCCTTCACCCCTCTTCATATAAGTGTTCTTATCCCACTTCACCCCTCTTCATAGCAGTGGGTAGCAGTACAGATGTGTGCTGGGGTGCGATTGAGGCCGGGTTCGCATGTCCAGGTTTGTGCCTGGGGTCGGGTGCGTGTCTGTTCACTGGTTCAGGTGCGAATCAGGTCCGAATTTTTGCCTGAATTCACACCTAAACCTGACCCAAACACGCACAGCACCCTTCTGCAATCCGCCCTGGACCTGTGTGAACCACACTTGCATTTCATCCGATTGCAGTGAAACCCGCAACCAATTCGCATTTATGTAAACCCAGCCTTACATCTACAGTGCATTGTGGTGGGTGGCATTAAGCTCTTGTTCACATTGATGCAATTTAACATGTCACATGGTATGCCAAATCTGCGGCAATTGCAATTTCGGCGCCACATTGATTCCCAAAAGTACTTTCTGTACTACTTTTGGGGGATCGATTTCCATTGACGTGTGCAGAAACCCGCACAGATGTCTCTGAAATCGCCCCCAAAGTCAGGACAGACATGCGGGAATGAAGCTGAACTCGCACGATTTCAATCCCACTGTCAGTGTGAACGTGGGCTGAAATGCATGCACATTGTGCTGCAAAGACCCCTTCATGACATAAATACACGTATTTGCAGCAGCAGGGTGGCGTGGGCTTTAAAGAGGAACAGCAGTCAGCTCACATAATTTGTAATAAAAACATCTTTGCCATTCTGAAGCTTCCCTCCAACCACTTTGCATATTATTTTATATATACTGTGATTCTGGACTTGCCAAATATGCTGCAGAAATCTCCCTCCACTGAGTCTGGCTGCAGCCATTTTAACTGTGGGCAGCTGAAGCTGCTGCCTGTTCACTTCCTAGATTTACACAGAGGCACACCTCAAGCTCTGCAGCTCTCATTGGCCCTCTTATGACTTATCCCCCTCCCTTCCTGGCAAACTCTGACGGGAGTGAGAGAGAGAGAGCTGTGCAGGCTCATGACCAGACAAGAAATAGGAAGTGGGCTGTATAAGGTATTTACTGGCAGAAAAAAAATGTTTTACTATTCAAAGTTAAAACTACAACAAGGGCAGGAGATTTAATAGATGGAAAGTTGAAAAAAAATGACTGAAGGTCTGCTTTAACCACTTCCCGTCCGGCCTATAGCAGAATGTTGGCCGGACGGTGGTTCTGTTATCCTAAATGGGCTTCATATGACGTCCAGCAGGATGACTGCCGCCAAGTGCCTGTGGGGGTGATTATCGTGGTGATTGGTGGTGCGGTGTGTCAGTCTGAAACACCACTACACCGATCTCGATAAGGAGCCACTGGCGGTGGCTCTTTACCACGTGATCAGCCGTGTCCAATCACGGCTAATCACGATGTAAACAGGAAGAGCTGTTTTTCCTCACTCACGTCTGACAGACACGAGGAGAGGAGAGTCGATCGGCGGCTCTCCTGACAGGGGGGGGTCTGCTCTGATTGCTTACCAGCGCAGCCTCTCCATGGATGCCACCAGGGAAGCCCCCATCGTGTGGATGGACAGGTACATCCCCCATGGCCACAAGGATTGCCGCAACATGCCCGATATATGCCAATCACTGCCCACAAATGGGTACTGATTGGCACCGTTATGGATGCCTGCTGAATCAGTGATGCCCAGCAATGCCACCCATCAGTGTCCATCAGTGCCACCTATCAGTGCCCATCTGTGCCCACCTATCAACCATCTGTGACACCCATAAGTACCCATCAGTGCCGCCTATGAGTGCCCATCAGTGCCACCTATGAGTGCCCATCAGTGCTGCATATCAGTGCCGCCTATCAGTGTCCATCAATGCCGCCTCTCAGTGCCCATCAGTGCCACCTCGTCAGTGCCCATCATTAAAGGAGAAAACTTACATATTTACAAAATGTTATAACAGAAACAAAAAAAAGTTTTTTCCCTGAATTTTTTTTTTTTTACTTGTTGCACAAAAAATAACAAAAAGGCGAGCAGTGATCAAATACCACCAAAAGAAAGCTCTATTTGTGGAAACAAAATGATAAAAAAATTGTTTGGGTACAGTGTAGCATGACTGCGCAGTTGTCATTCAAAGTGCGACAGCGCTAAAAATTGGCCTGGGCAGGAAGGGGGTTAATGTCAATTTTTAAAATAAAGTGGAACTTCAGTCATTTTTTTTTTTAACTTTCTATTTATTAAATCTTCTGCTCTTGTTGTTTTAGCTTTGGATAGTAAAAAATGTTTTACGCGGTGGACGTTGCCCCCCCCCCCCCCCCCTCCAATTGTTGCCCCCCTCTGCAATGTTCAGGCTCTGACACCTGCAGGGAATTAGCTGACTTGGAATTGAGTTTTCTGGCATTTTTTTTTTTTACTATTCCCATGAGCCGGGTCTGGTAATATGAATCTTAGCTTCACCCCACCCACCTGGAGCGCGGCCAGGCGATGTTGTACACCCCCCCCCCCCCCCCCAGCTGTATGCAGCTGCACCATTAACCATCCACCTGTGCTGCTTACAATTTAGTCAAAGCGAACGTTTCCATCGTTGGCGACAGGGGGCGGAGCTCTGTGCTTGTTTTGCAAAGTGTTACTTTGTATCCTGATGTGCAGCTTAGCCTGGCTGTGATTGGCTGTGGGAGGTGCTCGCCGCCTTGTGTGCTAATAAGATAGAAATAGTTCCACGTCTGTTATCGCCCCGGCGAGCATTGTTTACTGATGATGTCATAAAAATCCTGCAGTGTTTCCTGGGGTGTGCTCTGCGGATGATTGATGGGTAGGGTTGATTGGGGACAGGACGTCTTTTGTGTTCAGAGCCGGTCATGTGATGAAGAGTTCCATGCAGCAGACACAGCTTGTGAATTAAAGGGATTGTCCATCCAGAAGTGATATTCAGCTATTGGTGGAGTCTGGCAGGCGGAATCTTTTATGTCATGGAAACAGGTCTCCCGGCCATAATTCCCATATCAGTTCCTGTGCCACCTTTGTGTGGTCCAGCATCTCATGGTATATTCTCAATAATATAAAATAAATAAAAATCATGCAGGGACGGTGGGGGTCCCTTATAATGGGCACAGCAGGTGTACAGACCCAGGAACTCGGCACAGGGATGGTGAGAACCCCTTATAAAGGGCACATCTGGTGTGCACACCAGGGAACTCATTGCAGGCATAGTGGGAAGCCCTCATTATGGGCACAGCAGGTGTGTGTAGACCTGGGAACTCCACGCAGGGAGGTGGGAACTCCCTATAATGGGCATGGCCAGTGTGCACACCTGGTTACTCAGCACAGAAATTTTGGTAACCCCTATAATGGGCATAGTAGGTGTACACACCTAGGAACTAAGCACAATGGGCACAGCTTGTGCGTAGACCCGGGAACTAAGCACAGGGATGTCGGGAATCCCTCATAATAGACACAGCAGGTGTGTAGATTCAGGAACTCAACACAGGGATGCTGGGTACCCTTCATAATGGGCATAGCTATAGTTCACACCTGGGAACTCGGCACAGGGATGGTGAGAACCCCTCATAAAGAGCACATCTGGTGTGCACACCAGGGAACTCAGCACAGTCATAGTGGGAAGCCCTCATTATGGGCACAGCAGGTGTATGTAGACCTGGGAACGCAGCACAGGGAGGTGGGAACCCCCTATAATGAGCATGGCCAGTGTGCAAACCTGGTAACTCGGCACAGGAATGTTAGGAACCCCCCATAATGGGCATAGAAGGTGTACAAACCTAGGAACTAAGCACAGGGATGACGAGAACCCCTCATAATGGGCACAGCTGGTGTGTAGACCTGGGAACTAAGCACAGGGATGGTCATAGCTACTGTGCACACCTGGGAACTCAACTCAGGGATGGTGGGAGGCCCTCATTATGGGCACAGCAGGTGTATGTAGACCTGGGAACTCAGCACAGGCATTATAGAAATCCCTCATAAAGGGCAAAGCAGGTGTCTTGACCCAGGAATTCAGCACAGGGATGGTGGAAACCCCTCACAATGGGCAAAACCAGTGTTTGTGCAGACCCAGAAACTTGGCACAGGGATGGTGGGACCCTTTATAATGGGCACAGCAGGTTTTGAGATCTGGGGACTCAGCACAGGGATTGTGGGAATCCTTCATAATGGGCACAGCAGATGTATGTACTGTAGACCTGGGAACTCACCACAGGGATTGTGGGAATCCTTCATAATGGGTGCAGCAGATGTATGTACTCTAGACCTGGGAACTCACCACAGGGATGGTGGATATCCCTCATAATAGGCACAGCAGATGTATGTACTCTAGACCTGGGAACTCACCACAGGGATGGTGGAAATCTGTCATAATGGGTGCAGCAGATGTATGTACTCTAGACCTGGGAACTCACCACAGGGATGGTGGAAATCCCTCATAATGGGCGCAGCAGATGTATGTACTCTAGACCTGGGAACTCACCAAAGGGATGGTGGAAATCCCTCATAATGGGTGCAGCAGATGTATGTACTCTAGACCTGGGAACTCACCACAGGGATGGTGGAAATCCCTCATAATGGGTGCAGCAGATGTATGTACTCTAGACCTGGGAACTCACCACAGGGATGGTGGAAATCCCTCATAATGGGCGCAGCAGATGTAAGTAGACCTGGGAACTCAGCAAAGTGGTGGTGGGAGCTTCTCATAGTTGTGTGTAGGCCCGGGAAATAAAAGAAATCATCATGGGGTTTAACTGTCTAGCAACTGCAAACAATATTTTTTTTGGGGGGGTGGGGTCATTTTAATGTATTTTTTAATATTTATTGCAGGCATTTATATAGCACTGATAATATATACAGAGCTTTGCATATAATATTTATCCCAGTTTCTGTCCCCATGTACCCAAGAGCTTGCAATCTAAAGTCCCTATCTCCCACACATACACGTACTAGGACCAGTTTAGACAGGAACCAGTTAATCTACCAGCATTTCTATGGGGTGTGAGAGGAAACCCACTAAAGCACACAGAGAACATACAAACTCCATGCAGATAGCGTTATGGTCTGGATTTAAACCCCTGGATTACCCCTACATAACCCCATGCTCTGATCTGGCTGCTCTGTTTTTAACCACAGATTCCCATTGAAGTGTATCTATATCCAAGAACAATATATGGCTCACCAGTCCTTAGATGTGGTGGTTGCATTCGTTTTCCTTTTAAAGGTTTTTTTCCTTTTGTCTTCTTCTGAACACTTCCTATCCTATGGTGACCTCACCCACTATACTGTGCCCATCGAGGACCAGCGCTGCCACCCTATCCTAGGACAGACAGGACCGCAGAAATCCTCCCCCTTATCCATAACCAAATTGGAATTGTAGTGGACTGGTAGTTGATCGAGGCACCACCTCCCCATCACAGCCTCACAAACCGTCCTTATATAGATATGGGATTTTTTAGGTGCCAGGTTAATATATAGAAATTGTAAACTGTGTCATAATAAAGAAGCTTTTATTGCCACAAGTCTTAAAAATCATGTAAAAAGGTCCAGGCATTTATACGTGCCAACTGCTCAGCAAACATTGAAACCTGGCCAGGCACATAAAACATAACCTTTGCTTTATGTGACTGTAAATATATTGCAGGTATGTGAGAGGGGGTATATAGGGTATGTATAGGAGGACAGAAATTACAAATCGATATGTTGGTGAAGATCAGCCTTTCTCAAACCAGGGTCCTTCAAAGGTTTATGGGGGGGGGGGGGGGGTCCCTGGGCAATGAGAAATTGATGCTTCCAGGATAAGGAGCCACTAACACCAGCTATCTTTTCATTATTCTTATTCCCTGACCAATGTAAAGGGGCACTCTTACCCCTTGATCACCAGTCTAATAAACAGGCTTACCCACTGATCACCAATGTAAGAGGAATGCTTACCCACTGATCACCAATGTAAGGGGCATTCCTCCCACTGATCACCAATGTAAGGGGCATTCTTACTCTTTGATCACCAATGTAGTAAACATACTTAAGCCCTGATCACCAGTGTAAGGGGCATTCTTACCCCCTAATCACCTATGTAAGGGGCATTCTTACCCCCTAATCACCAATGTAAGGGGTATTCTTACCCCCTAATCACCAATGTAAGGGGTATTCTTCCCACTGATCACCAATGTAAGGGGCATTCCTCCCACTGATCACCAATGTAAGGGGCATTCTTACTCTTTGATCACCAATGTAGTAAACATACTTAAGCCCTGATCACCAGTGTAAGGGGCATTCTTACCCCCTAATCACCTATGTAAGGGGCATTCTTACCCCCTAATCACCAATGTAAGGGGTATTCTTACCCCCTAATCACCAATGTAAGGGGCATTCCTCCCACTGATCACCAATGTAAGGGGCATTCCTCCCACTGATCACCAATGTAAGGGGCATTCTTAGTCTTTGATCACCAATGTAGTGAACATACTTAAGCCCTGATCACCAGTGTAAGGGGCATTCTTACCCCCTAATCACCTATGTAAGGGGTATTCTTCCCACTGATCACCAATGTAAGCTGCTTTCTTACTCTTTGATCACCAATGTAAGGGGCACTCTTACCCCCTGATCACCAATGTAAGGGGCATTCTTACTCCCTGATCACCAATGTAAGGGGCACTCTTACCCCCTGATCACCAATGTAAGGGGCATTCTTACTCCCTGATCACCAATGTAAGGGGCATTCTTACTCCCTGATTACCAATGTAAGGGGCATTCTTACTCCCTGATCACCAATGTAAAGGGCATTCTTACTCCCTGATTACCAATGTAAGGTGCATTCTTACTATTTGATCACCAATGTAAGGGGCACTCTTACCCCCTGATCACCAATGTAAGGTGCATTCTTACTCTTTGATGACCAATGTAATGAACATACTTACCCCCTGATCACCAATGTAATGAGCATTCTTGCACTCAAATCACCAATGTAAGGAGGATTCTTACATTGTTGATCAGGGAGTAAGAATGCCCGTCACATTGGTGATCAAGGGGTAAGAATCCCCCTCACATTGGTGATCAGGGGGTAAGGGGGGTTCTTACCCCCTGATCACCAATGTAATGAGCATTTTTTCCCTCTAATCACCAATGTAAGGGGCATTTTTACTCCCTGATCACCAATGTAATTATAAGCATTCTCAATTTCTGATCACTAATGTAAGGGGCACATTTACCCCCTGATCACTATTGTAAGGGGCACTCTTACCCCCTGATCACCAGTGTAATAAACATTCTTAACCCCTAACCACCAATGTAAGGGGCAATTTTATCAGTAGCATTTTTCCCACTGACCCCCAATATAGGAACACCAAAAATGTCCCATATATCAATATGGACTTTTTGTGATTCTTCATAGTATAGGGGATTGGTGTTGTGTTGTCCACAAATAACCATAAACAATGTAACTGATAACAGTCATCACAGGTAGTGACAGTTATCAGGTCACTAGATTTCTGGCTTTGTTTTTACTTATTGAACAGATATAACAAAATGCTTTTAGTAGTATATTTAAGAGACCAAATGGGAACAAATAAGAGAAATGTATTGTTAGGGCTTATATACACTCTGAACTGTGCTCCCACCCCCTCCGCCTATGGTGACAGGTTCCCTTTAAATCACAGTGTGCCTGCTGGCGCTGGCATGGGCTGCATCCTGTGACATGGCCCTTGGTGCCATTCTATATAATTTAGCTTTACCTCTGTGCACACAACGCTCTACACTCTCCTCTTACTCGCTGTTTACTTTGGAGGGTGACTAGAAATTCTCTGGGAGAAAATAAACTGTGTACAGAGCGTCGGCCAAAATTCCCCCGCACAACGTTCCTGTTAAGGATTTTTATAAATTAAAGAAATGATTCTCTGCAGCCAGGAAGAAGAAGAAGAAGAAGAAGAAGAAGAAAAAAAAAACAGTTTAAATGTAATCTGTAGAGATGTACTGTCTTTTTTCCCCTAGAAATGTGATCAGCTAAGATTGTATATGTGTAGGTAATAATGTAGTTAGAGCTAAAGTGTTAACAAGAGTGAAGGTATGCTTTCTGGTTGGTGGTGAGCTAAATATAGAGGGTGGTGGTGGTGATAAGGTAAATATAGAGGGTGGTGGTGGTGATAAGGTAAATATAGAGGGTGGTGGTGGTGACAGTGAGTTAAATATAGTGTTGTGGTGATTGTGGTGAGCTAAATATAGAGTGTTGTGGTGGTGATCTACATATAGAGTGTTGTCTTGGTGGTGGTGATGGTGAGCTAAATATAGCGTGTTGTGGTGGTGAGCTAAATATAGCGTGTTGTGGTGGTGAGCTAAATATAGCGTGTTGTGGTGGTGAGCTAAATGTAGAGTGTTGTGGTGGTGGTAATCTAAATATAGAGTGTTGTGGTGGTGGTAATCTAAATATAGAGTGTTGTGGTGGTGGTAATCTAAATATAGAGTGTTGTGGTGGTGGTAATCTAAATATAGAGTGTTGTGGTGGTGGTAATCTAAATATAGAGTGTTGTGGTGGTGGTAATCTAAATATAGAGTGTGGTGGTGGTGGTAAGCTAAATATAGAGTGTTGTGGTGGTGCTGTTGCTAAATATAGAGTGTGATGGTGGTAATCTAAATATAGAGTGTGGTGGTGGTGGTGGTAATCTAAATATAGAGTGTGGTGGTGGTGGTGGTGGTGGTAATCTAAATATAGAGTGTGGTGGTGGTGGTGGTGAGCTAATTGTAGAGTGTTGTGGTGCTGGTGAGCTAAATATAGAGTGTGGGTGAGCTAAATGTAGAGTGTTGTGGTGCTGGTGAGCTAAATATAGAGTGTGGAGGTGAGCTAATTGTAGAGTGTTGTGGTGGTGGTGAGCTAAATGTAGAGTGTTGTGGTGGTAATCTAAATATCGAGTGTTGTAGTGGTGGTGAGCTAAATGTAGAGTGTTGTGGTGGTGGTAATCTAAATATAGAGTGTGGTGGTGGTGATCTACATATAGAGCAGGGGTCTTCAAACTAAGGCCCTCCAGTTGTTCAGGAACTACAATTCCCACCATGCCTAGTCATGTCTGTGAATGTCAGCGTGTTACAATGCCTCATGGAATGTGTAGTTCTACAACAGCTGGAGGGCTGTAGTTTGAGGATCCCTGATATAGAGTGTTGTCTTGACGGTGGTGGTGAGCTAAATATAACGTGTGGTGGTGGTGAACTAAGGTTGTTTTCATTTTCCTGAAAGTTTGGGAGATTTTGGCAGTGTTTCCATGTTCTCAAAATGTATTGAAGTCAAATAAAAAGGTGAAATCAGTATTTTATTTTTATTTTTCTTGTGTGGTGGTGGGGTTTTAGGAGATAAGTGGCTTTGAATGACCCCCCCGCCCCCAAGGGTTACCTTTCGGCTCTCTTGGACCTGTTCTTGTACCAAAAAACACCCCCTCATTAACCTCTATTGAAGTCAATTGAAAAGGTAAATGAAATTACGTTTTTTTTTTTTTTTTTTGTGGTCGGAGGTGGTGAGATGGTGGTGATGTGTAGGATGTAGTTGAATATGAATGTCTCCTGAGGGTTACCTTTCATTTCTCTTGGACCATTTCTTGCACCAAAAAACACCCCCTCATTAGCATTATTGTTTTATAAACTTTCACAGACCTAAAATGTGGACAGCAAAATACATAAAGTAAAAATTAATAATAAAGGTAAAAATAAAGTGAAATTTTTAACTGCGACAGTGTACAATTAACAATCAAAAAATAAAAAAATAAACACTAAGGGCCAGATTTAGGTAGATGGGCGCTTCTTTACTTTGGAGTAACGTTTCTCATTTACGTTACTCCGCCGACACTTTCGGCACAAGTACTGTTATTCACATAGCAGTTGCGTGTAAACTTGCGCCAGAGTAACGATAATGCGCTGGCGTAACCCGACGCAAGTGGAAGTGGGTGTGATCATATGTAAATGATGGGCGGAGCCCAGCGCAGAGGCTTACGTTCAGCGCATCATCCACGGAGCATGCGCAGTTAGTGAGGCTTCACTCGGCCCCCTTGTGCGCATGCTCACAACTTCCGTCTGCACCACTTCACGGGAAACTTCAGCGCAATGCGTTCCGTTGGGCGTTTAAATGCGCCCGTAGATGCGCCATTCCGGCACTAAAGTATATCCTGTTCCCCCTCCCCGCAGTGATGTTACTTTTGTTCTGAGATGGCTGCTCCCGTTCCCCGCAAACACACAGGAGAAAGCTGAACTCTAAAGGCCAGGAGCTGTCAGCCGTCATCTCGGCTATGGAGACCTATGATGTCTTCCTCCATGGCTGTAAAAGTTGACAGACAAGCATGGACAGAGGTGTTGTCCTGCAAGTGGGGGTGCTCAGCTAGCTCTTATCGTCGGTAACGCTGCTGTAGCTGCTCTCCTGCTGACCTGTGGCCGTCTGGAGTAAAGATAAAGCAGCTATTTGTAGAAATAACTTTGCGCCGGACGGACGAGATACGCGCGGCGCATGTAGCCGCCGTATGGTGCTAATCCGTTCGCGAATCGGGAAATCTCCCTCATTTGCATATTTGCAGGGGAAATCAATAGGCGCGACTGATGCGCCAAGCGAAATTATGCGCTGACGAGACTCTGGCGTCGGAAAGTTAAGCCGATCGGAAATGGCCCGTTTTCTGTCGCATCTAGTTTGGTGGGTACGGCCACATAGAAACGACGGCGCATCTTCACAGTTAAGCGGCGCATATCGAATTACTCCAGCGCAAGTCTTGCTGAATCTGGCCCTAAATGCCTATACACACGTTTAGACTTTTTGAGAACAAATGTCCGATGGACCTGTTTGATCGGACAATCCAACCGTGTGTACGCTCCATCGGAGAAATATTTTCGCTTTTTCATTGGACAAATGTTCACTGGGAAAACGGACAAACTTTCCAGCAACAAATGTCCTACGTCGGGTAATCCAATCGTGTGTACACAAGTCCACCGGACTAAAGTCCAAAGTACAAACACGCATGCTCAGTGCTAAAGATCAGCCAACAATAGCAAGAGTGGCCCAAAGGATGGCGGTAAACAGCTGAAACCATGTGATTTGGTGAAAGTTGGCTGAAAAGTCCTGCCGTGTGTATGCAGAACAAGTTCACGGCCAACGGCCATTCTGCGGAAAATCCACAGAAAAGTCCGTTGGAAGTGCGATCGTGTGTATGAGGCTTAAGGCTCCATTCGCACTTCTGCAACTTGTCATGCAACTTTGGACAAGTCGTTCCCCACGTTTTCCAATGATCACCATTCATAAATGTGCTACATAAAGTTGCAGCAACTTCAAAGTAGTTAATGCACAACTTTGCAAAACTTTGGAGCGGTACAATTGTAATGGGGCGCGAAAGAAACTAAACTGCCCTAACTACACCCTTCAAAAAATACACCCACCCACTAAATGAAGTAGTAGAACTTTTTTTTCTTTTTTTCCAAACAAATTTTACTCAAGCAGCTCAATGAGTGATATTGATTGACAGTATACAAATAATAATCAAAAACACACAAAGGACACACAAAGGACAAAAAAAGCAAAACAAATACTAGATAAAATATACTACCCTAAATACGCCCATCCAAAAATACATCCTTTAAATAAAGTGGGAAACCCAATTGTAATGTTGAATTAGACAATTTGTGTTGGTTCTTTCATATGCTTATACATTATATTGCCAATTGTTTGACCAAAGCTATATGAGCTCCCATTCCAAAGCCATGGCCATTAAAGTCATATTAAAGGTTCTGCTTTTTTTTGTTTTTATGTTATAATTACCTGCTCTGTGCAATGGTTTTGCACAGAGCAGCCCCGATCCTCTTCCTCTGGAGTCCTCCACCGGTGCTCCTGGCTCCTCCCCTTTGACCGATGCCCCCCAATAGCAAGCCTAGGGGCACTGGTGCATGCTCGCTCCCCCGAGCCCTGCTTTATGCGTCCATAATTACCCTTTCACACGTGCGGTCCGATCTGATCCACCTGCCAGTTTCTCAGGCAGACCTGATCGGACCATCCAATCTCTTCTATGGAGTGGCGGATGTCGGCATCTTTTTCAGTTTCCATCTGATTTCCATATAGAGGAGAGTGCTTGAGCAGGCATATGAAAGCTCCATGTCTGCTCTGCTGTGTATAGTGGACACGGACCGGTCCACCTGCTCGGTGCGGATAAGCAAAGTGATCCCCCACTGAGCAAGCAGATTCCATTAAGCGGAGGTGCCTGTGCGAAAGAAGCCTAGGATACAAAGAGCCGTGGCTCGGCCCCACGCCCTGTCTCTCCTCATTGGCTCACTGACCCAGCCAATGGGGAGAGGGAGTCCTGGAGCAGCTGAGGCTCTCATGCACATCTCTGGATCAAGAGGGGGCTCCAGGGAGTATTATGGGGGGAAGCAGCATACAGAAGTTTTTTTTAACTGCATGAAGCTAAAAAACCTTCAGCCTTTACAACCACTTTAATAAGGCGATGCCCCTCACTGTAGCTATAACATCCTCCACTCTTCTAGGAAGGCTTTTCACAAGATTTAGGAGGGTGTCTGTGGGAATTTTTTTTCTCATTTTGGTCAGGTATTGGTTTCGATTCCTCCCAAAGGTGTTCAGTAAGGTTAAGGTTGCTCTTGCCACCTTAGATTCTTTCCCACCAATCTGTCCTTATGGAGTTGGCTTTGTACACAGGGGTATTGTCTTGGTGGAACAAAAAAAAACCTCCACAAGGCTGGAAGAACACAATTGTCTAAAATGTTTTTATATTCTGTAGGATTACCAGTACATTTCACTGGAAGCACAGGAAATCAACGTGGTTCTAAAAGCCCAAGGTTTTTTACCTTAACCACTTACCGACCAGCCGCCAGCAACATGGCTTGGCTGGGCTAAACAACGTTGTGTTACGCCACTTCGCCCTGTGGCCACTGGAGGCATGCACACCACCGGAAGCACACATGCGTGTGCCCACTGCTCACCCCTGGAGCCGATGCGAGTGCCCGGTGGGCGCGATGACTGCCGGGCACCCGCTATTGCTCATGACAGAGTGAGAACCGTGAGCTGTGTGCTCCTGGCCCCTCCCCCCTGCTGAGTGACCCCAGTGCAAGCTGTTTGCTGTGGGGTCTGAGGGTTTTTGAGAGGCAGTACTAGGCAGGGTGCTGTGATGTTTTCAGGGAGCTATGTACTAGACATGTGCAATTCGTTTAGTTCGTTTTATTTCGACAAATTTGTTAATTCCGAAATATCTGAATTTCCGAAATTTTCCAAATATTTGGAAATCCGAAAATTTTTAAATCCGGAAATTCTGAAATATGAACAAAAATCTGAAAATAAGAACAACATTTCGAAAACCTGAAAATTCGCAAATCTGAATCAATTTGGCTGTTAGTGAACACAATGAATACAAATTTATACGAAGTTACGAATTTTGCGAAATAATGAATGCCGTATATAAACGAATGGAACGTAACAAATTAATAATAATAAATTACAATAATAATAATAACAACTTTTTATTATTATTATTTTTTAATAATTCTTTCCGTTATTAAAAATACTCTATTATTGAATTCAGTTATACTAAGTATTTACCTTATATACCAAATTACATGTACAAATGTTAGTATGATTGTACACCTGTTAATTTTGAATATAAATAAAATTATATTGTTTCATAAATACATTTTTTTTTTTAATTAGTTCCATCTGTTTAGATACAGCATTCGTTATGTCATATAATTTGTAACTTCAGATAAATTCGTATTCGCAACAGGCAAATTGTAAAGGAAATACCAATACCTATAATTTAATAGTTATTATTAGTTAGAGGTGAATACTTAGTATAACTGAATTCAATAATAGAGTATTTTTAATAACAGAACAAATTATTAATAAATAATAATAAAAAGTTATTACTGTTATTTATTATTATTAATTTGTTACATTCCATTTGTTTATATACGGCATTCATTATTTGTAATTTTCAGATTTTCGTTCTTTCAAATTTTCTTTCTTATTTTTTGATTTTCGAATTTGCAGATTTTCGAACTTTTGATTTTCAAAGTTACAAATTTTCGAATTTACGAAAAAATCAGAAAACAAAAAAATTGTTACTAGGGCTAAAATATGGAATATAATGAAAAAAAAGAGAAACAAGGGAAGGCAAAATGTAAAACCTCAGTTGTGAAGAATAAGTTGAATTTAATCTGTTCTACTTCAAAAGATGGAAAAAAATAAAAGTAGGAAAAAAAACTTGTTTTTTTTATTAAAAATAAATAATGTTTTTTTTTTTTAAAATAAAATGTTGATAGTTTTTTTTTGGGGCGGGGGGGGCTCCTCTTGAGTTCTTAGAGGGTGACACACTTTTGTATGGAGCCCGGCTTTAGGTTGCTACAAGACAGTTGGGTGAGAGCCGCCATGCTGCATTACGCCTCATTATAAACTGATACAAAGAAGGAACAGAGCAGCGCCACCCAATGGTCTGTATTTCATGAAAATTGGGTACGGGAAGAGTTTCTTGGCATCGCCGCATCTTTTTGGCTGGAGCCCATAGCAGACATAGGTGGAGTTTTGTTTGGCTTGGCAGGAAGAGTAGCAGAAGACTCGATATAGATAGTCATTACTCAGTGTTTTCATACCGGCGAGAAGGATGCGGGGGGTGGGATGGGGGGGATGCAGTGCGCTTTTGGAGACGGTGGAGCCTCTGCTGTTTCATACTCTCTCGCCAGATATTTTGGACGCCGTTTGACTGACTGGGAGTCGTTGGCATCCCCCGACATCCTGCGGCTCCTCGCACCGAACTTCCGGGAACATCAGCCGTCGCCTGCACACCGCAAATAGACACCAATCAGGAAACGCATTCATGTCCAAAAAACGTCTGTTTGCACATGTCGTGCCTGCGGGCCTCCATTGTCCTCCCGACTGTTTTTCACTGCCGTTCAGCTGGAGAGACGCACATACGGGGAATGCTGGTGGATTGCTGGCTCTAGAATATACACAGACGGCTGACAATTAGCATAGCGCCCCCTCTCTGCAGCCACACACACAGATCAGTCTCGTATAAGGGAACTAGTTCACTGACCTCCTTCTGGAAAATGCTAGTTGCCTGGCTGGAATGCAGGGCCATCTTAATAGCATCATGGGCCCCTGGGCAATCTAATGTACTGGGCCACTACCAGTCTGCTCCAATTTACACACCTACTCTCAAAAATGTAAGTATGAATACTTGATAGAATTGAACATATATTTATTAGTACTTTCAATAAAATCTATTTTAAAGTGGAAGTAAACCCTTCTATCATTTTCAGCCAAGGAAGCTGCCATCTTGGCCTCTGTTTAATCTTCAACTGCCATGGTGCTGCACATGTGATCAGTTATGACACCAGCCATTGGATGGTTTGACAGTTTGGTTGAGAGCACCACCAATGTGACAGTTGGCAATCCCGGCATGCCGGAAATTTAACTGCTTTTTGAAACTGTTAAATTGATGGATTTACTTCCGCTTTAAACAATATAAAAAGCATTCCATGAATCAAAGACTTATCAACACAAAGGGCACAGTACAGGGGGAGGCAAAGAGCCACAGTACAGGGAGATCAGGAGGGCACAGTACAGGGGGAGGCAGAAGGGCACAATACTGCGATCAGAAGGGCACAGTACAGGGGGAGGCAGAAGGGCACAATACTGCGATCAGAAGGGCACAGTACAGGGAGGTCAGGAGGGCACAATACTGCAATCAGGAGGGCTCAGTACAGGGAGGTCAGAAGGGCACAGTACAGGGAGGTCAGGAGGGCACAATACCGTGATGAGGAGGGCACAATGCAGAGAGGTCAGTAAGGTACAATATTGCAATCAGGAGGGCACAGTACAAGAAGGCCAGGAGGGCACAATACTGTGATAAGGATGGCACAGTACATGATGGTCAGGAGGGCACAATACTGTGACCAGGAGGGCACAGTACAGGGAGGTCAGGAGGGCACAATACTGTGATCACGAGGGCACAATACAGGGAGGTCAGATGGGCACAATACAGGGATTAGGAGGGCACAGTACATGGTGGTCAGGAGGGCACAGTACAGGGAGGTCAGGATGGCGCAATACTGTGATCAGGAGGGCGCAGTATAGGAAGATCAGGAGGGAACAATATTGTGATCAGCAAGGCACAGTATAGGGAGGTCAGGAGGGCACAGTACAGGGTGGTCAGGAGGGCACAATACTGTGATCGGCAGGGCACAGTACAAGGTGAAGGTGGTCAGGAGGGCACAGTACAGGGTGGTCAGGAGGGCACAGTACAGGTTCCAGGACACTGCTCAGGACACGCCCATCCCAGGATAGCTTAGTAAAAAGAGTGACTGGCCCAGAAAATCTGGGACCGTTGGTAAGTAGGATGTAATGCAAGACAATCATGGTGCACCTGGGGCCCCTGGGCAGTGCCCATGCATTAAGACAGCCCTGCTGCTATGCACAACTCCACTTTTCACTGACCTGGTAAGGATACTAAGGACAGGAATGTTGAGATAAATCTCAGAATTCCTTACAGGCCAAGGAGGTCAGTGGGATAGCCAGGCAGAAGATTCCGGGTATGGCAGTTTCTGACACTTTCCCGTTATTGGAGTTTTGTTCTACTTACAGTGGGAACCCCTTCTTCTTTTCTCATTGCATACAGCTCAACCGCAGCTAAAAATGCAGCTCACTAGTCTCTGGTGGGAGGACTGCATTGGTTTTTATCTGGTCATCCTGCAAATAACACACTTCTTGCCCCTGGATGGCTACGTCACTCCTCCACTGTATCTATGGCGGGGGCCTTGGTTATCACCCTAGCCTGCTCTGCTGATATGGACTACAAACATGTCCGTAACTCTTCACTTTCATTACATGGGGGGCAGAGCAATTGGTAAATTATGGGAGAAAGCTAGGAAGGAAGATATTATTTGGCGAAGTGACAAGAACACTGCATTTTTGTCAGGATCAACAGGCATTTTCTGAATATGATGAAAATGTTCTTCGCTTAAAATAAACAAAGAAAACAAATGCAGCCACTATATCTAAAGACTATAAGCTGTAATATATGGAATTTTTGTTCTTGGGTTTAGTCATTCTTTAAGTCATCCTTTATGTGTTCATCATAGAGGTGGGTCGTATTCTGTGTGAATGTTGTTTGGTTTTATTCAGTTGGTATAGTTGCTTGGTCTTGTAAGTGTCATTTTTGAAGTTTTTGTTGTTTTGGTTTGATGTGTGAATTTTTTTCACGCTATTATTATCTGGGCCCTTTTTTTGTATGTGGGTGGGTTAGGAGAATTTATTTCGGGTAGTTTTTTTGTTTTTGTTATATTGGGAAATGTTTGTGATTATTTATTTAGTTTTTGCATGTTGTGTTTTACTGGATTTTGGATTTTTTGTATATTTTTTGGGGGGGTTGGTTTTGGGGTTGAGTTGGGTTTTGTTTTGTAAATTTGATGGGTGCTTGTAATTATTGCCCTGTTTACTAGCACCATCTTGCTTCCTAGCACTGACCACTCAACTCCTCCTGGTCACAGAATAATAATATGAACGATAGCCAATCACAGTGATCACATGATTCCTGTGATAACACCCTTTTTCTTTTTTCCTCACCTATTGTTCTTGTCTGGGCCCTACTATAGGTACAACATGGCATAATCAGGTAGAGAATTTATTTGGTGTTTTTTTTTTTTTTTGTTTTTGTTATATTGGGTCAAATATTTTGTTTTTATTTATTTTTGCATTTTTTTTCTGGCATATTGCCAAAGTTGCAAGCTGGGTTCATAGCATTGTTTGTCCATTGTTCTTCCTTGTCATTAAGACGTTCTATAAGAAGCAAGATATCACAGGAGTGGTTGACCCGGTCCCCTTTGGTACATGACAAGATATTTACCGTGTTTGCCTCAGGTTCAATGACAGGTTAAAAATATGATTTGGCCTGCGGGTTGAACATGACAGATCTAAGCTGTGCCGAGCCCAATATTGTAGCCTGCGAGCTCATTTTTTGTGAATGTCCCCCATTGGAGCTGTGGGATTGGTTCAGTGCTGTCACTGTGGAAATTTCTATTGCCCTTCCTCACCTCTCCACCATGCATTTTTGATAAAAATTTACTGTACTGTTTTTTTTAGCGATCTTCTTGTTGGTCACATGATGTGGAGGATCCTCCTCCTGTTCTGTCTTTTTCCAGGTGTGGACCGTCCCTCTCATGTAATGAGCACAGTCCAGGCCAATGATGGTTTGCTTTTCAGAGGCAGTTTAGAGCCAGTCAACAGGCATTCAAGAGGCCATATGCTACCTTCTAAATGTTTGTTTTATTTATCTTCTCACCATGTGATGCCACCACTACATGTCTTGGATGAGATTTTGGCATGGCACTAAATGGGGTGCAGTTGGCATAGTCCCAAATGTGGTGAAGTTGGCATAGTCCCAGATAGGGTGCAGTTGGCATAGTTCCAAATGGGGTGCAGTTAGCATAAGCCCAATTGGGGTGCAGTTGGCATAGGCCCAATTGGGGTGCAGTTTGCATAGCCCTAAATGGAGTGCAGTTGGAAAATACCTGAATGGTGTCCAGTTGGCATAGTCCCAATTGGGGTCCAGTTGGCATAGTCCCAAATGGGGTCCAGTTGGCATAGTCCTACATGGGGTCCAGTTGGCATAGTCCCAAATGGGGTGCAGTTGGCATAGCCCTAAATGGGGTGCAGGTGGAAAATACCTGAATGGTGTCCAGTTGGCATAGTCCCAATTGGGGTCCAGTTGGCATAGTCCCAAATGGGGTCCAGTTGGCATAGTCCTACATGGGGTCCAGTTGGCATAGTCCCAAATGGGGTGCAGTTGGCATAGCCCTAAATGGGGTGCAGGTGGAAAAGACATAAATGCGGTCTAGTTGGCACAGCCCCAAATGCGGTCTACTTGGCACAGCCCCAAATAGGAAGCAGCTGGTTTAGCCTTAAATGGGGTGCAGTTAGCATAGCTCCAAATGGGCTGCCGTTGGCATAACCTTAAGTGGGGTGCAGTTGGTAAAGCTTCATGGTACAATGGTACAGTTGGAATAGCCCCAAATGGGGTGCAGTTCCCATAGCCCTAAATAGGGTGCAGTTGGCTTAGCCCTAAATGGGGTGCAGTTGGCATAGCCCTAAATGGGGTGCAGTTGGCATAGCCCCAAATAGGGTGCAGTTAGCTTAGCCCCAAATAGGGTTTAGTGGGCTTAGGCCCAAATGAGGTGTACTTGGCATGGCCCCAAATGGGGTGCATATGGCCAGTGGCACTGCCCAAACACAACATGCTGTATAAAATTTGTTGCACCACAGAAATGTAGACAAACATGTCCGCTGGCCATATATCAGTCAGGGCGGCAGGAGAAATTCAGGACATCCTCCTGTTTTTACTGCCTATGCGCCGCATATTAGGCACTGTTCATGCTATTTCGTTGTGAAAATGCACATGTTCCTATGCGTGTTACTAAGTGTGGCCTCCTGCTACTTACAATGCTGCATTGCGGTGCAATTCATTCTGAATTCTGAATGGCACTCCATTGCACCTCGCCGACAGAGGTGAGCTGAACTTATTGAGTTTGTAGTGCGGTGCCCTGTCAAAAAAAGGTGCAGGTCCAATTTCTGGGCCACTGAGGTGCAAGCCGGCCCATTAATTTTCAATGTGTTGCCTAAAAAAACTTGCCATGTTTTGGTGCACTGAACGTCGGCGGTTGGGTGTGAACCTAGCCCTGGGGTGAGCAGTGAGTGCTACACCCTAATGAATGGGCAGCACACAAAATACTGCACATTAAAGTGCATACAGCGGAACGGAACGTGTGATGGTGGCGTAATATATTGTTTTTGTCTTTGCATAATCTTTGTATTAAATAAACAAAACATAAACCATCCTGTATGGAAAATCCAGTTGAATTGAACACATCGGTTTTTGCTACATTGTAACAACCTATTTTCATGCGATGTATGGCCATCATTATATAGCATTCAGAACGCAGAGATCTTACCCATAGAGTTCCCAAGAGAGATAGAAGAGACTATCAGGGAGTTCACTTCTTCTGCATCATCCAGACTTGGAAATTTGGGTTTTGAGTGGACTTTAAAATAAATGAAACTTCCCTTGGAGAGTGTATTATCTGCAGGCAGATACAGGGCTATAGGAATCCTCTGTAAATATCGAAACTTATCATCAGGGGAGCAATTAGATGTAAAATGGTGGTGGAGCCTGCGGTCACCATAATGAGCCGAGTCTTTGGGGAATGGTGACATTTCACAACAGATGCTCGGAGCCCCAATCACTTGGATCTCATTCGTGTCTTATCTAGTCTGAGAGTGGGGAATGAGAAATCAGTAACTGGTGGGGCATGCTGGGTCTTATAGTTCCTTAGGGACCTTAGTGAAGTCACTATATAAAAAGCACACAGAGATATGTTAGAAGCAATACCAGATGTCATACAACTAGTCTGTCTAAAAAACATGGCTTTTCCTTCGACTTTTTTTGGCAGTCACAGGCTTTGCACATCCTTTGTCCTTCTTCCTTGTCTATATCCGTTCTCAACCAGGGTTGTGTCTGGCCCTAGGTTTCCTCTAGATATTGCTTGGGCTTCCTTCCCACCAGTATAGGCCTACTGACCACCAATGTAAGGAGCATTCTTCCCACAGATCACCAATGTAAGGAACATTCTTCCCACTGATCACCAATGTAAGGACTATTCTACCCACTGATCCCCAATGTTAGGACTATTCTACCCACTGATCCCCAATGTAAGGACTATTCTACCCACTGATCACCAATGTTAGGACTATTCTACCCACTGATCCCCAATGTAAGGACTATTCTACCCACTGATCCCCAATGTAAGGACTATTCTACCCACTGATCACCAATGTAAGGACTATTCTACCCACTGATCACCAATGTTAGGACTATTCTACCCACTGATCCCCAATGTAAGGACTATTCTACCCACTGATCCCCAATGTAAGGACTATTCTACCCACTGATCACCAATGTAAGGACTATTCTACCCACTGATCACCAATGTAAGGACTATTCTACCCACTGATCACCAATGTAAGGACTATTCTACCCACTGATCCCCAATGTAAGGACTATTCTACCCACTGATCACCAATGTAAGGACTATTCTACCCACTGATCCCCAATGTAAGGACTATTCTACCCACTGATCACCAATGTTAGGACTATTCTACCCACTGATCCCCAATGTAAGGACTATTCTACCCACTGATCCCCAATGTAAGGACTATTCTACCCACTGATCACCAATGTAAGGACTATTCTACCCACTGATCACCAATGTTAGGACTATTCTACCCACTGATCCCCAATGTAAGGACTATTCTACCCACTGATCCCCAATGTAAGGACTATTCTACCCACTGATCACCAATGTAAGGACTATTCTACCCACTGATCACCAATGTTAGGACTATTCTACCCACTGATCCCCAATGTAAGGACTATTCTACCCACTGATCCCCAATGTAAGGACTATTCTACCCACTGATCACCAATGTAAGGACTATTCTACCCACTGATCACCAATGTAAGGACTATTCTACCCACTGATCGCCAATGTAAGGAACATTCTTCCCTCTGATCACCAATGTAAGGACTATTCTACCCACTGATCGCCAATGTAAGGAACATTCTTCTCACTGATCACCAATGTAAAGACTATTCTACCCACTAATCACCTATGTAAGGAACATTCTACCCCTTTGATCACCAATGTAAGGAACATTCTTCCCACAGATCACCAATGTTAGGACTATTCTACCCACTGATCGCCAATGTAAGGAACATTCTTCCCACTGATCACCAATGTAAGGACTATTCTACCCACTAATCACCTATGTAAGGAACATTCTACCCTTTGATCACCAATGTAAGGAACATTCTTCCCACTGATCCCCAATGTAAGGACTATTCTACCCACTGATCACCAATGTAAGGACTATTCTACCCACTGATCACCAATGTAAGGAACATTCTTCCCACTGATCACCAATGTAAAGACTATTCTACCCACTGATCGCCAATATAAGGAGCATTCTTCCCACTGATCACCAATATAAGGAACATTCTTCCCCATTCACGTCTCTGGGTTTCGAATTGCACAGCAAACCACACAGAAAATGCTTGCTTTGCCGCGTGTTTCGGAAATGCGGTGCAAACATGCACGTCGCTTGCGTTGCTATTATATGTTATTGGTAACCAAAGCATGAGTAGCGTGCGTTTGTTTGCCGCATCATTCGGCAAACGTGCTTTAAAAGCACCAAAAAGCATGGTAAAAAGAAGTGCCACGCTCCGAATTAAAAAAAGTACAGGAGCTTCTTTGGGGGTGTTTGGAACAGGTGGGGCAGCCCATTCAAGCCAATGGGCTGCCCTATGCGCATTAACGCATTAAAACGCACACAAAAAAAAACAAAAAAACGAGCAGGAATGCGACTTTTCGCTATATGCAGATGTGACTGGCGTATTGGGGAATTTCGGTGGCCAATTTAATAATATTGTATCATTTGATTACACTGTATGATTTGGTAATATCGTATTCTTTTTATTTATGTGTGTGGGTGACCCCTTGGCTACTTTGTTATTTCCTACTTGCTCCCGATGGCTTGGCTTCAGCACTTACCTATGCAAGTAATATTTTCTTGCGCTTGTGGCCAAGATTTTAGCACATATATCACAGGCTGCTGGGCTAAGAGCAGGGACTTTCCCTAACCGCACTGCGAGCCTTTGATCTCCTTCCTTTGGAGGTAACATCAAAAGGACGGCTGCGAAAGACAGCCAGCGCTATGAACTTCAACGCTCGACTTAATAGCTTGACGGAGCCTCGGCTGCAATGCTGAAGCTGCAGTAAACAGACAGTTTCATTGCCAGCAAAATACGCTGTCGCAGTTTTTTTTTTGCGTCTATTTCTCACTGCCCCCCTCCCCCTCCTCGTTTGTCGCTGTTTGTAGTGATCTCAAATATTTCACCAGGTTTCCAACATAACTGCTTTTTTATATATTTATATGGAGGATATTCATTTGGGTTTCAGCTAAATACTTTTAAGGGATGGTAATGACGTTATTGGTTTAGCGCTTAATACATGATTTCTATGTGGAATACTCCCCCCTCTGGTCAAGAAAAAATAAAAAAAAACATAAAATATATAAAATGTGTCCAAGACAAAAAAAAAGAACCTAAATTAAATCATTATATGAGGGAACTGCCGGTACATGCTTACATGGAAGAAGGAACACAAAATAAAAACCAGACTGAGCTCAACCTCAATGTATAATATATCCCTAGATAGATGTGTATATACAGTATATAGGAGACCTAGCAAAGTAGTCTAAAACATGTAAAAAAAAAAAAACTTCAGTCCCGAAAGGATTTAACCCCCTTAATGACAGGCCATGTTTTGCAATACGGCACTGCGTTATTTTAACTGACAATTGCGCGGTCGTGTGACGTTGTACAAAAAACAAAAAATTGACAGTTTTTTTGACACAAATAGAGCTTTCTTTTGGTGGTATTTGATCACCTTTGTGTTTTTTCTTTTTTGTACAAATGAACAAAAAAAGACCGACAATTAAAAAAAAAAAAAAAAAACAATATTTTTTTTTTTGCTGTACAAAAATAACCCAACAGTTAAAAAAAATTAAATAACAGTTCTTCATCAGTTTAAGCCAATATGTATTCTTCTACATATTTTTGGAAAAAAATCGCAATAAGTGTATATTCATTGGTTTGCGCAAATGTTATAACGTCTACAAAATAGGGGATATTTTTGTGGAATTTTTAATTAATATATTTTTGTTAGCTAGTAATGACAGTGATCAGCGATTTTTAGCAGGACTGCGACATTGCGGCAGACAGATCAGACGCACTTTTGACACTTTTTTGGGACCATTGACATTTATACAGTGATCAAATGCACTGATTACTGTATAAATGTCATTGGCAGAGAAGTAGTTAACACTAGGGGGCGATCATGGGGTTAAATGTGTGTTCTAGGGAGGTGTTTCTAACTGTGGGGGGATGGGACTGACTGGAGGAGGAGAGAGATTGCTGTTCCTGATCACTAGGAACAGACAAACTCTCTCTCCTCCCCTGTCAGAATGGGGATCTGTCTGTGTACATTGACAGATCCCTGTACTGGCTCTCTGTGGAGCGATCGTGGGTGTCCCATGGGCATCGCGGCCACCAGCCACACGCACCGGCTTTGGCATTGTGCCGTGACGCACGCTTCTCCCCACAGCTCTTAAAGCGGCTGACGTACACCTACGTCGGTTTGCGCAGCTGTGCCAACCTGCGGCTGGTCGGCAACAGCTTAAAATAAAAATCTTTATTAAGCACATAATCTAGAAAATACAAAACCCACAATCCAACTAATAAAACAAATTAATAATTGGCCAATTATTAGAAACCCAACAATGGCAGCTGCGGATAAAATTGTGGAAATAAGAAAAGAAAAAGGATAAAAAAAATTGAGAAAAAAGAAAGAGAAAAAATCACTAGCCCAATACTCTTCACCCCCTGATGATGGTCACACAACCACAGGCTTGAGGACTAATCAAGTCATAAGTGGCCAATTATTAAAAACCCAACCATGGCAGCTGCATAAAAAAAATTATAAAAAGAAGAGAAAAAAAGAGAAAAATATAGAAAAACAAAATAGAGAACAAAAAGAAAAGAAAAAAAAAGAACAAAAAGAAGAGGAAAAAAGAGAAAAAAAATTAAAATAAGAGAAAAAAAGGGGGGTAAAGAAAATGCTAGTCCCCCCCAGTAGTCTTCAATCCCCTGATTATGGTCACACAACCAACCAACACACATGTGAGCACTGGTCTTGCAGTCCTTGATTTAGGTGTGATACACACTTTTTTGCTGTGATATGCTTCGGAAAAATCACCTTACCCCGATGCACATTAGCTTTTTGCAGTATCGTAAAAGGCAATAAAGTTTCAGCGCACCACAATGCACAGTATTGCACTCGCATGCGTTGTGGTGCCAAAAATGTCTGTTTGGCACCAATGCCTCTATGCCTCATGTACACTGGACACTTCACTGCATGTTAACCTATGTATTCTGCCAGCACATCCAGGAGCAGAGGCATTTTGGCAGAAAAATTGCTTGACGCCTGTAAACATGCCTAAACGCGTCTAAACGCACCTAAGTGCTTAGCACTTGAGCGTTAATTAATTTCAAAGGCCAGAAAAAAATCGTATTTTTCTGCCAAATTAAATGAATTGGCGCCCAAGTGCTCTAAATGCGTTACTCACAATTACAGGTGTCAAGTGATCTTTTTTCTGCCAAAACACCGGGAGGAAAGACAAAACGTTCAAAGTGCATGAGGCCGAACCAGGGATGGACTGGCCATTGGGAATACCAGGAGTTGCCTGGTGGGCCAATGGCTCAGTGGGCTGGCTTCAGTGACAGCGGACCGCCCCCCTCCACTCCTCTGTCTTTCCCCGCAGCGCTCACTTCCTTTCCCTCCCCGCAGCGCTCACCTGGGGGGAACACAGAAACAGGGGGAGGACCAGAGGAGCATGGGGGGAACCAGAAGGAGCATAGGGGAGGGGACAGACAGCTGACTCAACAGCTATGCCCTGGGAGTTTCTCACTTCTGCCTAATCTTGTCCCATTGGAGGGGGGGGGGGGGCACCGAACTGATCCTTTTCCCCGGGTGAAAAAATGTCTAGCTTCCCCACTGGTACTGCCTATAAGAGTACCAGTACCAGCCATTGTACTCTAATAAAGTAGAACGGCGAGTGGCTAGGGAAGGGGGAGAGGGGGCTTGGGTGGCCAGGGGAGGGGCGGGAGTTGTCCGGCCGCCATGGATGGGAGAGGCCTGTCAACGTGGATGAAGTCCAGGGCTAAATTTTTGTCCCAGTCCAGCCCTGGGCCGAACTGGTGCAATACCAGCCCATTATTACAACGTATGCTAACACTTTCTTTACTATCTCCCAAAAAGTGTTGGAAATCCAAGCAGCTTTATTAATTCATCACATTATCACATAAAAGAGTCAACATGTTTCGGGAGACTCAAAACCCTCTCCCTTTATCAGGGATTGAATGTTGCATCAGGGATAGAATATTGCATGTGGTTAAATGAATACAGATACAGAATTACCAGAATACATTCATTTAATGGTGATGTGTAAAATTTATCCAAAGTCACCATTACGGCAATATGTAAGTCCTGTTGAAGAGGGAGTGTTTTGAGCCCCCCAGAAACGTGTTGACTCTTTTATGTGATTATGTGATGAATTAATAAAGCTGCATAGACTTCCAATGTATTTTAGATGCTAAAAACACTCCAACTTCATCTGGCTTTAAATATTACATTCTTTACTAGCTCCCAAAAAGTATTGGAAAAATACAAGCAGCTTTATTAATTCATCACATTATCACATAAAAGAGTCAACACGTTTCGGGAGACTCAAACCCCTCTCCCTTCATTAGGGATTGCATCAAATATACAGAATTACCAGAATACATTCATTTAACAGTGATGTGTAAAATATATCCAAAGTCACTGACATGGCAATATTTAGGCCCTGATGAGGACGGGAGGGGGAGGGGTTGAGCTCCTGAAACGCGTTGGTTGTGGTATGTGATCACATTATGAATCATTAAAGCTACTTGGTTTCTTTCACCATTGAGTCTTATGCTCCTGTTATGTTTTCTATTCCATTCGTTATTGTATTTTATTGGGGAGGGGGTGCCCACTGAAGGTGAGCCTTGTTCTATGTGCGCAGACTCACCAAAGTCAAACAGTTTTCTTTGTTTTACTGAACGAATATCTTTTTTGAAGTCTCCATGTCTCTTGAATATGACACCTGATTCACCATGCTGCGTTTTTTTTGGTCAGTGGCGCTCACCGTTCGTGCGCACACACATCCAGTACACGAGCTCTCCCCACACATGAGCTCCCCCCCCCCCCACATCAGAGATTCAGGAAACAGACCAGATTGAAAGATCTCGCCTGCGCTTTGACAGACGGGCGGCCCCCCTGTTTGAAGTGCTGAATTCCATTAGATGTTCTGTAAGCAGCCGTGTCCACGTAAATGTTACCAAACTGAAGATCGATATTCATGCAATAAAGTAATTTGTAATTATGTGTTTTCTGGAATATCTGTCGGAGGGGGTGTGGAGGGGCGGGTGGGGGGGGGGGGGCTCAGATCCAGGCCTGGACCAAAGCATGTATAAATATCTGCCAGTTCTGCTCTTGAATCTTGTTACACACAGAAACATCAAACGTGTGAACATGAAAACCCAGGCTGAACCTCGGGGAACGGCGGTAGAGCGGGCGCCGTAGTCCGGCCTCGTCTCTTCATCTTATTAAGTAAATTATCTGTCTCCTCCACGCGGCTTGACATCCCGCGTTCTGCCCGCTATTTATTGTTTGGACGCGGACGGCGAAAGGAGCAGAAGTCACATCTGTGGCCAATCTGAAGACTCGGGCGACGGAGAGGTGTGAAAAAAGAAACTTTGTTTCCTCTGAGAGAAACCTAATCTAGTGATACCGGGTCTAGTGATCCCGGGTCTAGTAATCCAGGTCCAGTGATACCGGGTCCAGTGATTCAAGGTCCAGCGATACCGGGTCCAGTGATATCGGGTCCAGTGATACCGGGTCCAGCGATATCGGGTCCAGTGATACCGGGTCTAGTGATTCCGGGTCTAGTGATACCGAATATAGTGATACAGGTCCAGTGATACTAGTCCAGTGATACCAGGTCCAGTGATACCGGGGTCTACTGATACCGGGGTCTACTGATACCGGGGTCTACTGATACCGGGGTCTACTGATACAGGGGTCTACTGATACCAGGGTCTACTGATACCGGGGTCTAGTGATACCGCGGTCTAGTGATACTGGGGTCTAGTCATACCGGGGTCTAGTGATAACGGGGTCTAGTGATCCCAGGTTCAGTGATACCGTATCCACTGATACCGGGTCCAGTGTTATCGGTTCCATTGATCCTGGGTCTAGTGATACCAAGTCCAGTGATACCTGGGTCCAGTGATATCAGGTCCAGTAATACTGGGTCCAGTGATACCGGGTCTAGTGATATCAGGTCCATTGATACCGGGTCCAGTGATACCTGGGTCCAGTGATACCTGGATCCAGTGATATCAGGTCCATTGATACCAGGTCCAGTGATACCTGGGTCCAGTGAAACCAGGGTCTAGTGATACTGGGGTCTAGTGACCCCAGGTTCAGTGATACAGGGGTCTAGTGATCCCGTGTCTAGTGATCCGGGTGATACCGTGTCCAGTGATATCAGGTCCATTGATACCGGGTCCAGTGATACTGAATTATACAAATCCCCCAAGGAGGGGCTTTAAAGGCAACAATGGTAAGCGTAGTAATGCAAAATACAAAAATATATTTTAATATTTAATCGTATAAAAGAGTCATACAAAATGATACATAATAATACAAATACAATAACACAGGGGAGTGGAGACTGATCCACATAAAAACTACATGGCCCTACGCGTTTCGGGTAATTCCCTTCTTCAGGGGCCAGGGTCAGTCATAGAATATCAACTCCGTAAAATACAACAGGGCATCTCGACCGTGGCAAGATATTCCTAAGCAAGATGATATGTAGGAAAAGTGGACAGGCGTCTCATATCCCAGAAGGAAACAAACCCTAGACTATAACTGCCGAAGTGTGAAAAAAATGTGTGTACAGTCCCTATCACAAAGACGTAAGGTCTAGAGTGGCCAGGGGAGGTCAGCAGAGAGCACAGCAATGGTGAGCTCTATTTAATATGTAGTACAAACGCCCGCCGCCATACACCCGTCTGGCCTGGTGTATGGCGGCAACCTCTTTTTAGGTCACTAATTTGGGATGTTACATTCATTTTAGGGTCCAGTGATACCGGGTCCAGTGATACCGGGGTCTAGTAAAACTGGGGTCTAGTGACCCCAGGTTCAGTGATACAGGGGTCTAGTGATCCCGGGTCCAGTGATACTGGGTCCAGTGATTCCGGGTCTAGTGATCCCGACCCTCCTGCTCGTCCCTTGTCCCGGACCTGCCCACATGTGATACTGAGCTTCCATGATTGAAATAACTAAAATGCTTTGAGTGAAAGGGGCAGGCCAAAGACAGTCTGGGGAACAAAGATCGAAATGATGCTGGATGTCCTCCAGCCAGAAAATAAGGCAGGCTTTCTCTGACTTGCTGCAGCTTCTAATGCACATTGTGAGAAGCTCACAGTGTGCAGTGAAATCGGAGTAAGTCATTTCAATACAGGAGAGCAGCCGGTACAACTGTGCAAGACTGAACACACACATAATGGCCTTTATTGGTATTTTTAGATCTGCCTTCTTTTCAGTTTCAAGGTTGATGTTCACATTGAGGTTCTACTCGCGGCTTGTCAGGTTGATTGTGGTGGGCAGTCAATTAATGTGCTAACTAGTAGCTAATAAACCTCTTTTTTCCCTGATAGTGAAGGTTTATGGGTTGTAGGAAGTCGTTTATCTTGTATTTCACAAGGACAGCTGGTGATGGTAAAAGCAGCTATGAATTGCCTCTAAACCACTTAAGGACGTGTGCAAACACCTACCATGCCCTCCCTTCTCCTAAACGCTTGTCTGTCACTAAAATAACAAAGTCTACTACATGCTCTGCAGGGACATTGGCAAATTCAGTTTCAGACTCCTACTTCTGTTCGGAAAAAATTGCCAATATCCATTCGTTATGGACTGGGAGCTTCTGCAGTCCAGAGCGGCATAATGTGCTAGTATGCATCGCATACTAGGACGCATTATGCTATTTTTACCTTAGAACGAAGCCCTTCCAGTGGTGCTCGCTCACTGCTGAGACAGCTGACAACTTTCCCTGGTGTTCCTTTCTGGTTTGCAGGCTCTGGCGCTGTGAGTGGTGGGAGCCGCAATAACGTCACTCCTTTCTGGCCCGGGCTTGAGCGTGACGCTTTAGTCCAGACCTTTAGCGCGCATACGCTGATAATGTCTTTGGCTGCATGCACTCTGAATATCTTCTAAATTATGTTTCACTGTACCTACTGGGGACACACCCCATGGAACAATCAATATGCAGCACTTTGTCCTATATTTCTAGGTGAGCTAGGAAGGAAGGAGACATCCGGTTCATAACAGCTGCTTGTCTCCGGTTTTGGGCACCTTCTCAAGATAGGTGACGGCAAGAGAAGTGCAGAAGGAGGGCAGAGAGGGCTTGTCAGCCGCCCATTCTCCTCATTCCTCTTGCCACTCCTCAGAACCTGCAACAACCTACCGATATTAGGGTTGTCCAGATACCGATACTAGTATCGGTATCGGGACCGATACCGAGTATTTGCGGGAGTACTTGTACTCGTGCAAATGCTTCCGATGCCTAAATAGAATACTTTTTTTGTATTTATCAACATGTTCTGTGAAAATTCTTTGAGTTTTTTACTACTCTGCGTGACAAGAAAATAAAACATTTTTATTCATTTTTACTCATTTTTATTCTTTTATAATGTCTTGAGTTAGAGTTCTTCATAATTCTAAAGAAAATATCCTTAGTCTGTATTGTGGTTTGAAAACTGTCACATGACATTTAAAAAAAAGTATCGGTATTCGGTATCGGCAAGTACATGAAAAAAAGTATCGGTACTTGTACTCGGTCCTAAAAAAGTGGTATCGGGACAACCCTAACCGATATAAAGTTATTGTCTCTTTGCTAGTTATGTTGTTGGATGGTGCCGGGGTGAGGTGGGGTGCTCAATCAGACCCCATAACAATTCATGTGCCGCGTACACGCGATCGGACGTTCCGTCATCAAAACCGTGGATTTTTTTCCAACGGAATGTTGGCTCAAACTTGTCTTGCATACACACGGTCACACACAATGTTGTCAGAAATTCCGAACGTCAAGAACGTGGTGATGTACAAAACCACAACCAGCCGAGAAAAATTTAGTTCAATGATCCGAGCATGCTCCATATTGATTCCGAGCATGCGTAAAATTTTCGTGCGTTGAATTATGTACACACGGTCGGAATTTCCGACAACAACTTCTGTTGTCGGAAAATTTGAGAACCAGCAACCAACAATTTTTGTTGTCAGAAATTACGACAGCAAATGTCCGATGGAGCATACCCACGGTTGGAATTTCCGACAACAAGCTCACATTGAACATTTGTTGCTGGAAATTCCGACCGTGTGTATGTGGCAGAAGGAGACCTACTGGGGACACACCCCATGGAACAATGAACATGCAGCACTTTGTCCTATGTTTCTAGGTCAGCTAGGAAGCAGACATCCGATTCATAACAGCTGCTTGTCTCTGGTTTTGGGCACCTTCCCAAGATAAGTGACGGCAAGAGAAGTGCAGAAGGAGGGCAGAAAGGGCTTGTCAGCCACCCATTCTTCTGCATTCCTCTTGCCACTGTTCGGAACCTGCAAACAAGCTACCAATATAAAGTTATTGGGCCAAATTCAGGTAGATGGGCGAATATTTATTTTGGAGTAACGTTTCTCATTTACGTTACTCCGCCGAAACTTTAGGAGCAAGTACTGTTATTCACAAAGCACTTGCTCCTAAAGTTGCGGCGACGTAGCGAAAATGAGCCGGCGGAATTCAAATTGGGCGGGTAGGGGGTGTGTATTATTTAAACTAGGCGCGATCCCGCGGCGAACGTACTGCGCATGCGTCGACTGTCAATGCGCATGCTCCAAATTCTGTCAGTGAACGTCAATGACGTCAATCCCCATTCACGGACGTTTTATGCAAACGACGCGAAAAAATTTTAAATTCGACGCGATGACAACGGCCATACTTAACATAATACTCCACTAGGGGCGTGGTTTTTCTTTACGCCGCGTATCTCTTACGGAAACGTCGAAAGTCACTGTGTCGGGCCCCCGAATT